>OU565273.1:21419541-21679541 GCA_913789895.3 Seladonia tumulorum
ATATCTCTATATCAATCTTTTATTAGCCATATGTTTTTACAAAAACCACCAAACAATGTCAATTCGAAATCAAGAGTTTATGCAATTAATTCGTGCAACCCCTAATCAATTTCCGCTCTGGTATTTCTACATCGAGAGAGGAAAAATCATTTCACATATTTCCCCGTAAATTCTTCGGCATTGTATCTAGAAGAATTCCCAACCTGTCGAGGCTAGCAATAAGGGAGCATTTATGACACGGACGCGGATTTACTTTTGGGTCTATCGAACCGGTCGACAGTTGGTTTGCAGATGTTGGGGAATCTTGTAACCGTTTTTTAAGGGTTTTTCCGGTAATTGTCGACGTGTCATAAATTGCAGCCTCGACCGGTGATGGCCAGGGTGAAGGTAATGGTTTTACGGATACCGACGGACCTCTGACCTGGCGTCACTCGGCACGGTTGTCGAACTTGCCATCCACCCCCTGCGAAAGGGAAAACCTTCCTTACCCCCACCCTTCACGCAGATAATAGTGCGAGGGAGGGAGAATCGGGCCTTCTGCGATTTTGAAATCAGTTTGAGAAGTCAGAACAGCTCTGGGGTTTCTCTAGTTAACATCTATAAGCGCAAGACCAACGGGGTCTAACGGAAGTCAAGGGACTTGCAAAGTAGTAACCGATGTACAGTTGATCAGTTTCAATAAACTCTGTGGTCACCAACCGGCAACATTATTTTTCCCACATTCGGTGTGGGTGGTCCTTCGAGAAGAAACTCGGCGCACATCACGTGCTATACGCAGCGAGAGCCATCGCGAAACGGTCGCGAAGTATCCGCAACACAACCAATTTTAATTTCAACAGAGCTGTTTATTAAATGAATTTAGCCAACCCCCAGTTTAGTTCCGCGCAAAATTTTCACGGTATTTTCCTTCGGCCGAGTGAAAAAGTCGTAAAATTCAGAGGTCGGTGTTTTGTCAACGAATTCGAAAACAGCATTCGAAATGGCGACCGGAATCCCCTTTGGTCCACGCGCACTTCGTCACATTTAGTTTCCAGCAGAATTCGGAACGTCGACGACACGAAATGATCGGTTCGGCGTAAAATGACCTATCTAGTTTCCCCACGCTATGTCACAACATTGCACCATTGGTCATTTTTCGGGTTCCGCGCAGAAACAATAGAGAACCTTGCTGCGTCCGAGCTGAACTTGAAACACGATCTTTTCACCGTTTTATTGAACTTCGAATGAAGCACTGGCAAATTTATTCATGGCTGAAATACTAAACTAGGAGCTTTCTCTTTAAAACGACACCCTGAAAACTGACCCACGATTTTCTGTTCCTGTTTTATTCACCTCCGAGAACCGTTTTATTACCATTTTTGCGAATCGATGCGGAAAACAGCTAAGAACACTTTCATTTCGCAGAAATCGCGGCGCGAGCAGCAAAGTTGAATCAAAATGTACGTTTCCGACAGTGAAAGGGAATTGTCCGGGTCGATGGATGCCAGATTAAACCGGTGCATCCCTTGTCTGCGTCAACATCCGCTGCAGAAAATGACGAGCTGGAAATTTCGTGCTGTTTTCTTCGACGCCGTCGGACAAGGGATTAATAAGAGCGCCTTTTCGCTCGAATTTTCCCATTAAACGGTTAATTCCCGAGCGGAATGCCCCATCGATTTACCCGCGATCTCCGTGACACGAGACCCTCTTCGATAAACATAGAAATTTGCATTTGATCCCCCTAATCTCCGATCCTCGATCCCCGGAATCCCGTGGATCGGGCAAAACCCGCGTAAAGTTCGACGCACTGTCAAATAATTCGGTCATTTTTGATCGCCCGATTCGCCACGAATTAAATTATTATGTTTAATCGTACAAGGGCACTGTAAATATTACATATTCCCAAGAGGATTTAGTAACATCGTTCAATGTTAATAATATATATCCCGTACACCAGGGATCGACGCGTTCCAATTATCTACAAATTATCCAGCAGCAGTGTGTGTTAGAATTTTTTTGTGGGAGAGAATGAAGAATTAAATTGAAAAAGTTTCCCCAGGATTTGATTATACCAGTATTCACCAATTTTTTCTGAATGAATATTTCTGATCGTGACACGCCTAGAACATTCTTATTAAAATATTCATAACTCTGTCAATCATGAATATTTTAAAAAATTCTAATTGCATTTTCGGATTATTCATAAGAGACTATAATCACCAAATTTCAAACGTGTCAATCAAGAGATGCAAAAGTTCTGTGAACAACGCCGCGAACAAAAGTCCCGTTCATAAAACACGTAGAAATTGCTATAGCCTCGCCTTTTTCGCAAACCAGAAAAAGTAAAAAAATACTTTCGTACTCTCCAAAGTTCGCCTGACGAAATTCTCACGATAATATTCATAATATCTCATCTCATTTCCTCGATAAAAATTGCCCAACATGATCAAACTCAATTTAGAATCTGTTCGCAGCGTCCAAGGAAGACGTCCAACGGAAACAATTATATCATCACCATTTCACGAACTAGGAGAACGGAAAAAAACACTTTCACACTCTCCATGGTGAGTATAACAAAGTCCTGATGAAAAATTTCGAACTGGGTCTCTCAATTTTTCAGCAAAAAATTCCGAACAGCGCCAAAATGAAAATTTCCATTGACGGAGAGGGTTGACACGGTAATGAAAAAATGGTTAAATTTCTGAACCGATTCGATGGGTGGGCGGTGATGTTTTTGTAACTTCGTTCGCATTCTTCGCTGCATATTTTTAATGAACCTTGTTTTGCTTTTGTTAGCCCTTTTCGAACGCCGCGAAGCCGGAGGCTTTGTACAGGAGAAAATGAGCACCATTCTCGAGGTAAGCTGTCGCGAAATTTTTGCGAACAAGGACAGGACAGCGGCCGCGAATAGGAATTTCCCAGAGAGAAATCGCGCGATTCGTTGGGCTTTTATCGCGACACGTTTCCGCGCGGACGATAAATTCGCGGTTATCGCTTCCTCTCGGCGCGTGGACACGTCCCCGACCATTTTCCCACTAAATCAATGTAAGACGTAACTTCTGCACGCCTGTGGTCGCCGGTTTATGAAATACTCGGTTTTAAATCGTCCGAGTTTACGAGCCACCGCGACCGATTGCCGCTGAAATACGCTCGACTTTTCGCGAACGCGCGTGTGCCTTTTTCTGATGATTGCTATTGGACCCTGTAAAGTATTTGGCCAATAAATGCCACAATGTGTCGATATATGGGGAACACTCAGCACTGAAATGCTGTTGATACGCGTACAGACATATTGCTCTTCGATTTCTTTCTTACTAGACAATGCCAATCCAATTATAAAACATTTTTCAATTTTTGGATTCGAATTTTTACTCCTACTGGAATTTTTATTTCCTATTTCGGTCAACTAAGGCTTATAAATTAACCCATTTGCATCATAAGGATATATGAAAAGGAGGCCTTCATCATCAAACTTTTTTTTTAATTATATTTAAGCACAAAAATGACTACGAGTAAAAGAACTTCATATTTCAGTATTATAAGGAAAAATCAGAATTACTACTTTCATCTCCAACAACACCCTCCATTTCTATTTTTTAGCTAACGCATAATGATAGTGACCAACAAAATTGAGCGTATATATACGCTAATGATGCAAATGGGTTAAATCAGATACTTCGATAAGCATCTTGGAATTTTCTCCGATTTTTACAACCCCAAATTAAGATGATTTAGGCCGCAGGATAAGGGATCTATTTAATAGCGAATTAAACAAGTAAATACGACCCAAATTATGTCGTGCAAGGTCTCATTTGGATCAGGAAAGTGTCACAAGTATGACGGTAAAAGCGTCACGCAGAAATCATTAAAGCTAAAAAACTTTCATAAATATTTCACGAATATCTTTCACATAGAAAAAGTGCTGTATCGGGAAATTTATCTTCTGAAAGTAGAAAAATATGCGCCACCGGGCACGGGATTGTTAAAAGTAAAACACGCCGAGATGATATAATTAAAAATTGTAAAATTGGGTTCCAACTGGAAACTATCCTGTTTTTTGTGAAAAATGAAAATCGAGCAAAAACTTGAGACCAATGGCTGTTGCATTTCCGTCCGAAAAATAATTCTGTAAAAATTCAAGCAAATTCATTGGAGTCGAGAAATGTTGTCTGAAATTTTGAAGCGTTCAGGTGTTCGTATTTCGAGCGCATTGTCGGCGCGGCGCACGGTTCGGAAAATCCCATAAAATCAAACTGTAATATCCTTAGTGAGACTGCTTAATCCTCCCAGCTTCCGTGAGTCCTAATTAAATCTGCTTTACGCAAACGTATCGCGACAGAAATGAATTTTTATAGACCCGGTATCGTGCCGTGTACCAATCGATTTAATACCGTGCACAAAGTGATTTAACAACGCGCAACGCTGTCGGGCGCGTTAACCGTTTCGAGCGGAAACAAAATCTGTAAGCCAAAGTCCGCTCTCGATACATTTTCCGATATTCGATTCGAATTTGCGCGCGAGAGGGTTAAATTCCGGCCACAAATGTCGGCGCATTGAATATTATACCGTTTCGAAAGTCTGGACGATTAAGTTTCGTCGGCCGATGTTCGATTCGCGGCGTGACGAGCATCCGGAATCGAATCGGATTTATCCTTGTCTGATCAAAGTCGTACCCATTCTACTGGAAACGCCCGAACGGGTCAATCGACTATCGATCCGAAACCTGTAACAATATTTTCCATCTGGCGAGAGGATTTACCCGGATTTTTTGTTCCTCCACTATCAATTCCTCGCAGTGCCAAATGTCTTTGAATCCTTCAATTTTACCATCAATTTTTTGGTTCTATCAGGAAGCTTCAAATTGTTCAAAGTGGTTTTCTTACACATTGGTTTCCAGGAAACGCTTGAAGATTTTCTTTCTAGTTTAACTCCTTGCCCTACAATATCGAGTCAGACTCGTGATGAAGATTTTTAACAGAGTCTAATAAATATGTATGTTATTAATTTTCTTTAAAGCAAAACAAAATCCTAATGCGTTGTAGTCGATATACAGGGTGTTTGGTAACTGGTGGTAAAAGCGAAAAGGGGGTGATTCTACATGAAAGAATAAGTCAAAAATATAGAATAAACATTTTTTCATCCAAAGTTTCGTTATCGAGAAAATCGAGTTTGAAATGCAGCGAATACGCATGTTATTCTATAGGAATTGTCTGACGCGTCTGATCATGACCAACCAAATCTACTTCCTGCATATACTAAAGCACACAAACTTGACAGATTTTCAAATTCGATTTTCTCGAAAACAAAGCCTCAAACGAAAAATGTTTATTCTATATTTTCGACTTATTCTTTCACGTAGAATCAACCCCTTTTCGCTTGTACCACCAGTACCAAACACCCTGTATATCCTTTGGAGAAAACATAGGCACACAATAAATATAAACTATCTTTTCATTTCTATGAAATCCTGAACGATGAAGAATTCCTAATCATTATAATTACAAAATAAATAGTAGTGCAAGGGGTTAATAATAACTCTAAACGAAATTATTACAGTGAATCACAGATAGTTAGAAAATATTTAATAACACAATTTATACCGGGTTAATAATAACTCTAAACGAAATTATTACAGTGATTCACAGATATTTAGAAAACATTGAATAACACAATGTATACCGTGTTACATCGTATTACAGTTCGTAAGTTTTTCGAGATGATTTTCCAGGAAAATTATTCCATATTGTACACGTCATTCCGTCGATGACAATAATCTCATGTTTCCGTTTGGACCGTTTTCCCCTCGTTTGCCGAATTATTTCGCCGGTGTTCCCGAAGCTTTTGAAAAGCGCACATATTTACGGGGTTGGGAGGATTCGGACCACCCTTATTATACGGTGAACGTTATTCTTTCATTCTTTTAATTTCGAATCGTCTCGGCGGAATGCTTTCCCGATTGTTATGGAAATCCCTTTGTAACGCGCGCGGCTGCCTTTATTCGTTCTTCTGTTACAACAGGCTCAGTAACGTAGCTCGCCTTTCACCGGAGAAAGAATGTAACGTGTGTGTGTGTGTGTGTGTGTGTGTGTATTTCGTTGAAATAATTGTAAAATAATCGGAAAATCGACGGATCATTACGAGAGAAAAGCTGCGAGAACTTCGATCCCCTGCTGTCAGGATTAAGCTATTCCATCGTGGATCCAGAAATTATGGCACACACACACGCTCGCAACAATTTTAGCATAACAATAATTTAATTGGACATTGTTCGGTAACGAGTTGCCCGTTTCAACGCGCCTCAGATGAATTCGCATTAATCATTCTGTTTGCTTATGCTCGTAGATTTTCGCAAGCATTATCCCATGAAATTGTTTGTTGCAATTACGTACTGCGCGGGTAAGAAATATTTCCGGTCAAGAGCAGCCACGTCTGCTTGGCGCGGAGGAAATTATGATTGATCGTAGTTCGCGATTATGATGAATCCGTGAACCGACGAGTAGACTGAAAATTTTTGTAAAAATGAATTTGCAACAGTGTAAAAAGTTCACGCTGTTCGGAAAGTAGGAACATTTAGATTTTGAAAATTCAAGAGAATCGATTCTTGGCAAAATCAATGCACTAGCAACCAGACAATTTTTAATTTGCATACTCTACCGATAAAATATTCGGTGGCAAGTGCTCGGACAGCTGTCCGCACATAAACGACCCTCTCCACTGGAATTTTCGAACAAATTCCACGACCGTTCGAGAGCGATTCGCCATAGTTAAAGCATAGTGGTCCCAATCGTCGTTCCCGTGGCATACGAGCACTATGCGAACGAACGCGTTTGTCCGTCCAGTGGTTCTACCCCTGCACGCGTACCCGTTAGACAAACAACAATTTTTTTATCGTATCGAAAACATTTACTTTCCGCAAAAATATCAGAGCCCGCAATTGCTTTCGTTATTGCGGAATTCATAAATTACGAGAACGAAAAGAAACCGCTAGTTCATATTCATGCGAAAATTGTGAGTTTTCAAATAATGAAAACATTCGAAGGAAATTTTCTTTTTTATTTGTGTCCCAGTACGGAAAACGTGAAACCAGTTATACCCGTCACATCCAGCCATAATGCAAGTATTCGTATGTTCCCGGGCAAGTATTGCCAGTGTTTGTTGTCGTTGTTTCAATTTATCGAAACAATGTAAAAGGAAATGTTATTAAATGCAGCTTGTGTCAAAGCATTCGATATCTCGTTAATGCAACACGTTCGGAAAGAACTGCGTCGATTTTCGCATCAAACTTTGCGCCTCGAATTTAATAACTAATTGATACGTTGATTGAACTTTGAATTTGTTATTTTTGTTCCAGCTGAAAACAAGCGGCGCTTGTCCGATTTCGCTGCACTCTTGTTTAATCAATTCTTAATAATGCTCCTGTTTCAAAATTTCATGGCTCACGTTCTCAAAAATCACGCTGCGTTTTCCTGACAAATTCGCAAAAAACAAAGTGGCCCTATTTGATCAAAGCTGCGAATTAGATTTTTATGAAAAATAAAAATTGCTCAAGCCAATTGCAAGGGACAGAAATTAACTAAAAATGAGTACAGACACGGATTCACCATCAATGTCACGATAGCCTTTTCCATAATTTATTGCATATCTAAAATTATTTAGAACTTCTCTTCTTCAAGACCATGTTTGAAGAACATGAGAAATGAACTAAAAATGAGTGCTTTTTCCATGATTTTAGCAAGTCGATTAATTTTTCTCATAAATTCGTAGAATGCGTTCCCATAAATTCGTCTAATCCCACTGCGCTAACAGCCAGGTAACATTCCTGCTCAGGGTCAAAGGGTCCTAGACAGAAGAATTATTTGGTCATCTTCGAGGTCACCGGACGGTCCTCCGGGCAGAATTAATGGAATTAGGTGTTTTTGCGCTATGATTCTCGCCGGACCTTGGTTCGTCTGTCGCAGAAAGACGCTATCTCGCATTGAAATATTGCTCGCTCGATGTTCTCTCGTCCAGGACCCTTATCCTCGCCGGTTTGATCCTTCTATCCTCGGGCGAAACTTCGCCGAAGCAGTTAGGCGAATTTTTTGACTATCCGCCAACAGAGTCGCGAAAGCAGCCGACAAGATTGCGGAGCCTCAGAAATTCCTGCAGGGCCGTAGACTCGAGATGAGCAACTATGTCGGCGAAATCCTTTTCGGGCTGAAATACGCACATGATCCGGGCGGAAGTATACTCTCAGACTTCGAATAAGCACCGGCGTTGAGTGCTTTTCACCGTGTTGCGCGAATAGTTGCATGCAAGCTCGTCCCGCCAATATTAAAAAGCTCGCGGAACCTTCTAGGGTCTAAAAATTTTCATTATATCCAATTCGTGTAGCTCCTTTTATTTAATCAACGTGGTACTAGGGAGAGAGGATTAAAAATTAATGCTAAAACCAATGAGCAGAAACGGAGTCGTCAAATTAGGGGAAAGAGTTACCCCCTCCCTGCTAGTAGGGTGGGGAAAAGCGCGGTAGTGGTGGAAGAACTGCGAATCAAAATGATTCACCGATCGTGCACTCGAGTTGCAATTTATTCAATACGATTTTAATGAGTTCTCTAACCTAACGATAATTCCAAAGGAATCGTTCCAATTTTTGTAAAATTCGTATCTACAGAAAAGTAATAATTTGTAAAAATCTGTTTGAATGTTATATCAAAGAAATTAACAGAGTACGTAGGAATAAACAAATATACGTAACAAATTCGCGGGCGAGCGCAATTTATGCGCGGGCAAAATGCTGCTTAATAATTCCGCGAGTTAACGTAACGTACGTGCAACTAACTAAAATTTCATAATTCCTCGCGAAAATATCGTCGTGATTCCGGTAATTGTAAAACGGAATTATTAATCGTTTCGACCTGACAATTTCATGAAACCGGTTACATTTCGAGTGAAAAGCATTCAGGGGATACTAATTGAAATGGATAAATTAGATGCTAGATATTTCAGCATCCATTTTATTCGTCCGTTTCGGGTTGGAGAATTTTTCAAAACACCTGTTTGTTGTAACTGGAATAATTAATTGGAGTAGCGTTGAAAATAATTCGTTGAAGTAATTTCTCGTTTCGGGATGTACGGAAAATAATTACTTTAATTACCGCGATGCGCAAACATCCTTACGGATATCGAGACCTTTCGTAACACATATGTACTATGAACAATTGTTTGGCAGATGTGCGGAAATACATAATTGAAACACATATTGCATTATTATAACCGTAAACAAATATTTCCATCGATACTGAGAGCTAAATAACGACTTCAAATTGTTATAATTGGTGCTATAATTTGTAGAAAATAAGGTTTGAAAATATTTCTACTTTTTTCGAATATTGTTTTATCTGTCCAGGGTTAATCAATGTTATCTATTATTTCTCGTTCTGAGTTCTGATCGCAGAGTCAAAAAATGTTTTGGGGACGATTATGCTCAAATCCGAAGAGAGCTATGAAACGATGTTTCGTGTCTGTCTGTGTTTCTTGGAATGCACACCTCATTAAGTCTGCCGTCACGCAACAGATTGTTCGTACTTGGGGAATCCTCTACGAAATTTATAATTAGAATTCCTGTTATGTGTGTAATCTACTTCTGGAACAGCGGCGTCATCGTGTAATCCCATGGCGTATCAGACGTTCCTCTATTAACCTCTGCACGAGGACGCACGTGTGTAACATCCACGTTACAACAACTTTCCCACATAACCACGCCGCGAGGAAAAACAAATCGGAACGCACACGTTAATTTGCAGCTTCCAAATTCAGCATCGCCAAATTCCTCCCCTCTCCCCATCAAAAACACATTTAATCCTAGCGTTTTAATTATTCCCCCATATTTCCTTCCAGCGGCATTTTAAAGCGGACTTCGAAAATGTAACAGATCCAATATCCAGTCCCGGAGAGTTGCCAGATGGAAATAAATTTTTGAAATTTAATTTTGGAAAGCATGCTCAAGAGGGAACTTCTTTTTAGGGGAAAAATTACCAAGTTGCATTTTTTGAAATTGAACGGTATCGGATTTTCAGATTCGAATCGTTGGGAACGTTTCCTTCATACTTCCCGTGAATTTTACAAATCTTTTTAAGCACAGTTTGCTCCTAAATATAATTTTTATCTCAGGATTAGTAACTCAAGACTTAGTAAAAATTAAAATCACAGTGAAAAAGTTGAATAAAATAGTCAATACAAATTTTCTAAAATTCTTTGTCACGAATTTTGTCACATTCTAAATTTCTGGATGTCTTCAGTTTCGCATCTCGCCTGTTAATGTTCGTCGTAGAATTAGTGTAATTATCGCAGGTTTACTGGAATGTCGATTAATCGTTTAAACAATGCCAATAGTTCAACTCGATTTCTCTAGGCTCTAATCAACCGATCTCGCGTCGAGGTACGCACTCGAGTGTCGATCGTGATTGATTCAGCTCATCGCATAATATTCCATACCCGCCGATGCTTTAAGCGGGATCAGTTAATTTTATATCGCGCGAGATTCAATCTCGTCGGCCGCCTAATCTGCCAATAGGCATCCTGCTATGCAGCGCGATGGGCAAATTTCGTGGGTAACTGCATGCCGATTTTCCAATCGCTATAACGGTGCATCAATTGCAGCGGATTCGGCGACAGAAATCGAATTCGAGGCTGCTGTCAAAGTAATTGACATTTTAAGTTGGTTTATTCTCGAATTCGGTGCATTCTGTCAAATATCTATTCTTTTGGATCGAGCATAAAATTCTTCGCACGATCCTCGACAATTTGCAAAATTCATAAATTCGGTAAAAATGTTCCAGGAGTTATTACCGTTCGTTAAATTTTTAATGCGCTGCCATTTTTCGATTTTCTCATTTGGGGAATGCACTGTTTGCACAAAAATGCGATGCACCGGTGCGGTGAATGATGCCCCGAAGCTCTTCCGCATCTCCGAGCAAATAAACGTTCGCCATTTTACGGAACGGTAAATAAAATAACCCACTCTCCCTCTCTCTTTCTCTCCGTATAATTGCAAAGATAGTAATTGAACGAGATTCTGCCATAATTGCGCACAATCTCGCCGAGCATTTTCTGCAGTACAGTTCGAAAGGCAACCCTCCGACTGCAATGAGTAAAATTGCGAACAAAATGGCGCCCATCGGTCCCTAATTACTTAGGTTATCGCGAAAATTCGATTTCGATCGACAAATGCAAATTCGAAACTTTTGTGAAGAAAAAAAACAAATTATAGTTAGGAAGAGGAATGTTACGTTTCATTATTTTTACTGTAGATGTAGATAATTGGAAAAACAAATTTCTATTGAACTTCTACGTAAATTTTTCTTTTGCACAAGGGTCCACAGTTTGCCAATTACCATATAATAACGCCATGTCTCATTTCCGTGAGTCATTTCTATCTTCAACCTCTTCTGGTTCATATCGCCGGACGATCGATGGATCCGCAAACAACTCCAGGAAACGAGATTATCGTACTAAATTGTTTAATTGACCCGTTTAAATATACTTTGCGCTTTGTCACGTGCGTCTACACTCGCCAAAGTAACTTAACAATTGGAATCCCGTTGAAAGTATTATACATCAGAAAGTAAAAAGACGATCCGTTCGACGATGGAATTAATTTCTTTCAGCGGAATTGTCGACATTCTACTTGAATATTTAATTACAAGAAACCAGAATATTATATTATTTACGGTATCGTTCGAACCGTCGTTGTTAAATGAGAATCAAATAAAAAGTTCCTCGTGATTAAAATAGCCAAGCCCAAGAGATAGTCTTCTCATCGTTTTACTCTTCCGTTATCATTATCATTTTACTCATTTGTTGTTCCGATTTAACATTCTGCAATATCGCTAATTTTTGCTTTCTAACGTGGCCCGTTCAACGTTCTTAATTAAACGCGTCGGATTCCCCGAGTTAGGTTCGCACAAATTCGCGGGTTTTCGGATATACCGTGATATTTTATATTACATTCGACATGCCGGAGTCGTAATAATAATATTCGTGATATTTTAAACGAATTTAATGTAATTTTATTTCATCGGTAATTATTCGAGCAATTTCGAACATTAAAATGATAAAATGTCGCTGCCGGAAGATAAAATTATTCCGCGAGACGAGCTCGTCGGTTCGAGTGCAATTTGATTCGATTAAATGTTATTTATTAATTGATATCCGTGATTGACGCGAACATTCTTCGCTGTGATTTTTGCGTTTAAACATTTCTTGAATCGTCCAGTTCATTCTTTTCTGTTGATATTCATGGCTTTGTAAATTGTTTTCTTTTTTAATAATAAGTATAATTTACACGAATACTGTTACGACGTAATATAATTAAATTCATTCATTAAACCCACGGAGCAATTTGGAGTAAGCGAGTTGGTATTCCACATCCTGTGTGGATTTATTAATAAGATTATTATTAAATCGTGGGAGTCGTTAAACGCGACGTCTACGTCACAGCCGGGACGATAGTGTTTACGGCGAAAGCACGGAATCTCTTTAGACCGGAAGCGCCGCGATGAAAATGCAATAGAAAACCTCTTCCCCGGTTTATTTCGTTTGCTCCCGTAGGAAGTAGCTTCGCTTCGAAACTGAACAGGTTCCCTGTTTTCAGGGGAGCACGGGGTTGTTATTCGACGCTTGCTCGATTGTGCAAATTGATAGACAAAATATTGTTCCACGGAAATTGCTGCCGGTTCGCTTCAATTTAGACAGAAAAATTTCCACGGGGACACGCAAATACTGTTTCGTTCGGTTAGCCGGATTAGATGGACCTCGTTTTATGGAAATCGAAGATTGCCTCCCATTTAACTTCGAATATTATAGTTGCAAACAATATGGCTTATCTTGCGCGGATACAGCTTTCCAGGTTATTGAACGCGCGGGATCCCCGAATTCTGATCGGTTTATACTGCATTTTCGGTTTATGGGAGCAGCTAAAAGCAAGACTACGATGATGTCCTTTGATCCTTGTACGATATTAGGAAATAATGGTATCGGACATACTGGGATAACATTCTTCGCTAAATTATGTTTGACATTTTATGAGGCTATGCACGCCCCTTTGAACGAGTGATGAGAAACGAGGGAAGTTTAACAATTTTTTTAATATGGAAAATTAGGGTGCTTTAAAAATTCAATATATACAATTTATTATGTGATGTTTAAGGAGTATTTACTGAAAAATTATCCTGAGTATCCTAATCTGAAGAACGCGGCAACCATTTTCCCAAAGTCATTTTTGGAAAGCATCATTTGAGCTAAACACTGTCCATTTTATAAAATTTAAATTTTTTAGATTTTAGAATTAACTAATTAACTAGATTCAAAAAGCTAGTTTTTGTCAGCACCAATTCTGAAAAATCAATTTTTTGAATAACTAGTTCCACACGATCCTCGAGCCACAATTCATCAACTTTCTGTTTTTTTTTTGGTGACGTAAAATGTTTGATTCTCTTTATTGTACCGTTTCGCGAATACAAGAACATACTTTTCATACGTCGATAATATTTGGAGAAGAATGTTACGACCGCGGGAAAACAGACCGCAAATAGACAAACACAATTCAACTTGCGCTGTTGTTTGAATTAATTAATACCGTGTTCCGTTGTTGTCGCACGAGATTAATATTGCGTCTCCCGCGGTGCATCTGAATGATTGGCAATCATTCACGAAAATATTCTGACGCGGCCTTCATTTTCCGACTGGTCAGGGTCATAATCATTGCACAATTATCCCGTTAAAAATATTAAAAATGTTTTCCATCAGAAAAATACAAAGCACATTGATATTCTTTGATAAGAATCGAATATTAAAAGGAAAGAAAATTATTTTAACAGTCTTTTGTTACTGAAATAATTACATGCACTAGCCTTATGCCATGAACACGTTGGCACCCGTGCCCAGGAGGGTTGAACCTAATCTCGCTGACATTTTCTGCCATTACCGAAGACATGTGCGACATTCAAGGTGATCATGTTGCCTCGTTCCCTGTGATATACACAGTTTAGGGTTAGATCTAGGTCAGACGCTCGGAATCAGCATCTTTGTTAGTAGCAAGCATAAACGTCAGCCATAGTATCATTATGTTTCACATGTGCTAGTACCTGATACGTTGACCTACAACGTGTCCCCTGTAAACAGCCAATAAGCGGACACTCCTTTTGTTGTCCCGGAATTTCGCTCGCGGATAAATAATATAAGTAGAACTGCATTAACTAGGATCGCGCGCGCGCACACGCACACTCGTCTCCCCTAATTAACGATTCGACAAACATGCGTGTCGACCCTCATGGATTGTTCAGTGATTTGGCGAGGCTGTGATTATTGGTGATTCGGCAAATATGTGCCGGCTATGTTGAAGCTGCTCGCCGATTTCTAGATGCTATCATTGAACGTCCGGTCAATATTTAGCCATCTGTAATTAGCCGTGCGATTGTTCCTACACGTTTATAATTAAATCATCGATAAATTATGCGCGCCATCGGTGACAGGCACGGTGTCGAGACCGGGACAATGCCAGACCATGACGCTTCTTGCCTTTCGGGCCGCGAATAGGCCAGCTGCAATCAGAGTGCCGATTGATGCGCAGATCTCTGCGCTAAACCGAGATTTTCTGCGCACATTCTTTTGCTAGTTGTTCGTGGAAGGTCAGAATTAATAATTCACTGTTTCTTTCCATAAATAAATAGTTCCATAGTAGTAATATTTATTCAGAGATTGAACTTCACTTTCTGGGACCACAAATTTGCAATTTTTCTTTTATATAATCCTGTACATCCTGAGGAGAAAATGGTAAAACTCGAAGTTTTCATGCGAGGAATTCACTGGTTCAAAAGTAATATTTATTCAGGTACTGAACTTCACTTTCTGGGACCAAAAATTTTCAATTTTTCTTTGATATAGTCCTGTAGATCTTGACGAGATAATCTCAAAAATCGAAGGTTTAATGCGAGGAATTCAGTGGTTCAAAAGTTATACGCGTTTATCAGCCCTTACTCTAGACCTTTTTCGAAAATTCTCTTCCATGAAAGCTCTTTACAGTGAGAGAGGGGTTCCTAGCCGTGTTCGGATCGAAGATTCAGGTTTCAGGATTTGCAAGGCGCTTGAGACAACGCGCAAGCGTGTTTTCGCGATCGAGGGCGCGATGTTGGTGAACACGGGCCGATTCGTGTTAAATACGTCAACGCGAGGCGGTAGTGGGCGATAAATTGAAAATGGAAATATCGGTTCTCGATATAATGGCTTTCTGTGCGCGCGATGTTGCTTTTTGCCTAAGCTTTTTTGAATAAGATGAAACTGGGGGCTCGTCGTCGTACAATCCGACGGCACGTATTCACGGGTTGCGTTATCTCAATGCCAATTGTGCGACGGAACAGTATTCTTCCGCGAGAAATATTCCCACTCGGATTCCCGAAGGGGAATTGCGGGAGACGGAATTTCCTTTGAGCGTTCGGATTTGTTTAAATGGCCGGTCTTGATGGAATCTCTCGGTATGCAAATTGACCAACGAGTTTTTTGATTCTGGTTTTTCCAGAGAGGTGGTTTAGCGATCGATTTTGTGGATTATTCAGATTTTATAGATTCTGTACACAGATTTTGTGGACCCTGCAGATTCGTTATGTTTGATCGACTAATAGATTTCACAGTTTTGCGGAGACAGTTAAAAGGATCTTCAAGAATCGAATTCAAATCTCTTCATGTCGGTCCAACTACCCGTAACAACGCGAACAACGCCCACGCTAACAACTAAACTACCCATGGCAAGCAATCGCCTGCGAAAGTTTCGTTAATTGTAGCCGGTGCAAAGCTTTCGCAAGGAGCGACTAACTTTCGCGTGACAACAAAGAGGCTGCCCCGTTTTAACCTAAAACAATTTCGGAGGTGTGCCAAAGCGCACTATGCCCAGACTAAACTAATTTAACACGTTAACTGCCATGTTAATCTCAGGTTGATGACATTATATTTTGCTATCGGCTGTTTAAAGCGATTTGTGTCGTGCAATGGGCATAGTACCATAAGAGCATACTGAACGAGCAAATTTTATTAGAATTGCCTGCCCACGGCACGATTAAACTAGCAATTATTATGATCATTTTTAACGTTCCAGTCTCAGTTTCCTTGGTTACATCAATTTCTATCTGTATCTGAATGTTCAAAATGCTGGAAGATATCTCTATTCATTCTTTCTGAATTATTTATTGGAGAACGAAAATTCTGCAGTATTGCAAAATAAAAATTCTCTGTATTAATTGCAGGAGCTAGATAGACGTGCACTTCTTTTCCGAATAATTTTGCAGAAAACAATATAACATTATTTTATTATGTACAGTATTCCATTGCACAGTAATTATTAATAATCAGGAGAATTCGATCACCGTGTTTTGAGCTTCGGAAAATCAGAAAATACCTAATCCAACGTAAATTGTTTGTTTCATAATGGCCAATTTGATTGCTAATCAGCAGATTTCGAACATTGTGCTTCGACCCAGCGTTAATGGCGAATTGTTTATTCGACAATGGCCCAGAAACCGACCAGCAGATTTGGATCGTTGGTCCAGGCGAATTCTAATCGCCAGTGTAAAAGGTTTCGGCTCGTAAAACCGAACAAAGGAAGTCGCAGGACGAAAGGACATCATGTCCACCGAGAGGATATTGCCTCGCGCCTTTCAACGCGTTCCGACAAAGTGTGTCGTTAAAGGAATTCCACGAGACGGCGAGAACTATGGCGCCGAGAACGATACTGCGCCGAGCCAAAAGATTTCATGTTTTATTTAAGGGACTGACCTTTAATTGGCACACGGCGTGGGACGCGGCCAAGACCGTCAAAGGGAATCAGCTTCTACCTTAACGTATTTCTAAATGACAGAAGTCGTCGGCGAGATATCGGCAAGATCCAGGAGAAAAGTTTTCCAATTATCGACCAGCTGCAGAATTATCCGCGGATAATTCACTAGAACCTAAATTGCACGGAATTTAAATTGCACGGCATCGCTCGGCCTCGTTGGAATATTCACTCTGACCCGCTTCGTTAGACACCAAAGCTACTCTCGTGATTCTATTCGTTGGAAAGTGTTGTAGACGCAAGTGAAATCACTTTGACGCTTTGCTTACCGGAAGTCTATTACCGTTTTTAAATTGCCGGTGAATGGACTCTGAAAGGTTCATCGGTGACACTTAACCCTTTGCACTTGGCGCTATTCTAATTCTAAAACTAAATTTTTCTTCCGTCTTAGAATATTTTCATTTTATTCATAGGAAACTGATCCGAATTCCACGTACAATGTTTAAATGTTTAGTAAACTATTAAATACAAATTTTGTAATATGACAAATATTTTGTAATATTATTTGTAATTTCCTTGAAATAATGCCACAACAATTTTTAGTGGCGCTTCGGAGTCACCACTCGAGCGCAAAGGATTAAAACAGAGTTCAGTCAGTGACACTTAACCCGTTTGCATCATTAGCGTATATATGCGCCCAACTTTGTTGGTCACTATCATTATTCGTTAGCTAAAAGATAGAAATGGTGTTTTTGGAGATGAAAGTAGTAATTCTGATTTTTTCTTATAATTCTGAAGTACGAAGTTCTTTTACTTGTAATTTTTCTACTTAAAAATAATAAAATAAATTTTGGTGATAAAAGGCCTTCTTTTCATATTTCCTTATGATGCAAATGGGTTAAAACGGCGGAAGAACTACTAGAAACAAAAGAAATACACTCGTATTTGGCTGGTTAAAATTGTAAAAAAGAAAAATAATTAATTAATCCAGATTTCACGAAATTATACTAGAATTGCACGTCGTGTTAAGTGTACATTTCACAACGTTTCACAAATCAAGAAAGCGTCATCGCCGATCGGTTGCAATATTTCACAAGCTCGTCTGGACAAATCGGAAACGTTCCGAAGATTGCTTAGGATTTTCTGGTTAATGAAAGTGTCCCGTCGAAGTATCTCAGCGAGCATCCGTCGTGCGCTTCGCAGTTCGTATTTCCGATTCGTTTCCGTTTGATTCGCCGAACAGAGTATGTACACTCTGTCCAGTCAAAGGGTTGAACGAGACGTTTCACGCGGAATCGCGACGGTTAATCAATGTTCAACGTGGCGTTTTATTAGCGACGACTACTTTGCAGCGCACGCGGGTCCCGTCATCCGCGTAACGTGTACTCGTCCACCTTTCGGCCGGTTAACATCGATCCATAGTCATCGACGTAAGGAAAAGCTCTTTGAGCATTTTCTCCTCGAGAGAGCCGCGGCACTTTGTCCCGCAAAAGTTTTCTCGCAATAAGCTCCCTCCGAAAGGGTAACTTTTTCGTTTAAAATTGTTTACCGGGCACAAAATTATTGACGGAGGTATCTCGCAGGCCCACGTGGAAAAGTTGAAAATCGTGACCTTCACTTTTTTCAGTTCCAATTTAAAGGAATAACCTGGAAAACTGATTAAAATGTAAAATACGCCAAAAAAATTATATTTAACTCTTTTATAGTGATAATTCTCGACATACACTCCAGCTCATAAGTCTTAGGACAGTGACCATATTTGTATTTAACTCTGTAAAAATGAAATAATTGTTGAACGATGCGAACAAATTTTTCCTTATTTAAAGGTTTACACGTCAAAGAAAGGATACTGCTCTCATATATCAAAAATCTTACTAAGAAGTAAAAAAATATATTTTCTTTTCATCGAAGAATCCGCCACGTTTCTTTATTACAATTTCCACTATTCTTGACATTCGCGTGATCAATTTTTTGATACCTTCTGTTGTTATATAATTCCATTCTCGTTCCAAAATATTCCATAAATGTGCTTTCGAAGCAGGACAAAAGTTCTGTACCTGTTTGTCCAGTTCATCCCCTAATTTTTCTATGGGGTTCAAATCTGGTGCTTGGTGTGGCTATTTCATAATTTTTAATAAATCATTACATTGAAGTTGTAATTACTGTTGAAAATATGAGGATATTTATATTATGTACGCAGTTAATACAGTTAAAGGTTCATGATCTATACGATATACCAGAATTTTACTAAAAACCAGGTGTCCTAAGACTTATGAGCGGGAGTGTATGTCAACAACACGGGTCTTGCCAGCGTCAAGTATCGTACAGGAGACGTGCCCGAGTTATGTTTACACTCCTCGGCGTCAGAGGCCTCTCAAGTTTATTAGTGGGGATAATTCCGCGACGTTTATCGTCCAGGTCTTGGCGACATATACAGAGAAATCACAGGTATAGAGAAACCTGTTTTTCTGAATAATCCGGAAATATTATGCCGAGGTAGATCATCGTTGCAGCAATCTCCCAAGTTGCCCTAAATTCGAAGCCCCACTGACCTGATGGCGATGTACCTCCAGATGGCCAGCGTGAGTGTGATGGCGATGCTGATGGTGTGCAGCAGCTGCGTAAAGTGCATGTGAAACAGCACGAACACCGCCCACCCGTACGGAAAAATAGGTCTCTTAGGCAGCACGATGTACTTATAAATAGCGAACGGTATATACTCCAGCATCACTAGCATGTCGGCAGTCGCCAAGCCAGTCAGTATCTTGTTAATAGGCGCGGTGACCATGTTCTTCCTGGTCAACACCACGATGTTCAGCATGTTCGCCAGGGTACCGAACACGCAGACCATCAAGGCCACGTATCCATGATAATTTTTATACTGATCAGCGACACTCTTGACAGTCCCGCTGCAGTAGCAGCGGGGCGACACTTCCGATGTGTAATTATTTACATAATCGAGGTCCTCGGAGGTGATGTTCCACGTGTTCAACAGTTCTGTGTAATTGTCGTGACGGTTCATGGTCACGCGGCGGATCAGGGACCTCAGGTGCAGCAGAGTTTCGTTCAAGTGCACGTTGCGGAGCATTGCATCCTGTGGTCTGACCGACGCATCCTTACTTGGATCTTCTGGAATTTTTTGTTAGGCCACTCTCTTTTGTACCTTCTAGGCCAAGGATATTCTAGTGCAAGGAGCTTCGAAGACGAGGTCATTACATTTTATCTTCTTCTATTTGGTTGGTTCCCTCACTGTTGGAGCGCCCCTATGCATTCTTTTGGAAGTGAAGCAGGACCTTCTGGTGTAAGGATCTTCTGGTGTAAGGATCTTCTGGTGTAAGGATCTTCTGGTGTTAGGATCTTCTGGTGGAAGGACCTTCTAGTGCAAGGACCTCCTAGTGTAAGAACCTTCAAGTGCAAGGACCTTCTAATACCAGGAACTCCTAGTGTAAGAACCTTCAAGTGCAAGGACCTAGTGTAAGAACCTCCAAGTGCAAGGATCTCCTAGTGTAAGAACCTCCTATTGTAATGACCTCCAACTGTAAGGACCTCCTAGTGTAAGGACCTCCAACTGTAAGGACCTTCTAGTGTAAGAACCTCCTAATGTAAGAACCTCCTAATGTAAGGATCTCCTACAGTAAGGATCTCCTAGTGTAAGGATCTTCGAGGAAGAGATTCACATTTCATGGTTCGATCAATAGTTCCTGCACTGTCGTAGCGTCTCCATGTTATGATAAGATTTCTATTGTATCCATTTTGTTGATTTTGCATTGCACTTGACTGACAAGCTTCCTGTTACATAGTTTTTACTTTAATAATTTTCTTAAGGCCAAACTCGTCGCATCATCCTCTTGATTGGCCCAGCAACCTCTTCACTGTCATGACACATTCCTGCTCACCGTGCAACGGTCCAGACCCGAAGAATCCTCAACAATTGAATCCACCGGTCCTCGGAACACGAATTACTCGAAGACACAGATCCTCAAGGTGGCCCGCCTCAATGCGCCACCCTAATCTTTTCCTATTGCGCCTCAATCTTCAGGAACAGTCGATCGGGACACGTTTCTCCGTCTCTCTCTCTCGCAGACTAGATCACATTTTACATGTCGTTCGACCGTTCCCGGAGGAATTGCATTGTTCCGCGGGGGATCAGCGGTCCCGATATCGAATCGCGCCGCAATATCCTGGCTCTGGGTACCAGCCCCGACGTTGTCGTACGCGCGCGCGTGTTGGCCAGGTCTTCAGGGTCGCGTCGTTTCCCTTATTACTCCCGGCAGTGTTGTACCTGACACAAATCTGTTCGATGTCACGGCGAATCACCCGGTGGCGGAACTTTACACTGCGCGAGACTTACGACGCGCCTGGGATGTATTCCGCGAAGACTTCAAGGAGTTCTTCGAGGTGTTTTTCTCTGGCAGGAGCCTCCACGACACGGCGGAAGTTTTTCTATTTTCTCCCAGGTGTTTTTATTTTTCCTGCTATTCTCTCTCTCCTTGTGAAAAAGTTTCGCTCGTAATACTCGTCAGGAAACCCTAGACCTTGAACAACTCCTCAACTCCTCCCGGACGTTATTCCGCGCGCGGTTATGGCTGATTCCGGCTCGTTTCCCGTGTCCCCTGCCGCACCCTAATCCGGCGATCTGCATTCCCGAGTGTTTGTCACGAGGGTTTCGTTAGACTCGCGCTGAATCATTCCGCTCTATTTCGGTAACCGGAAGTATCTACGCGACGCGGATTCCTCGCGCGGCCTCCGCGCCGATGGCATTCCGGAAAACAGCCCCGAGCTGTCCCGAGACCCGAAGAATTCTTTCGATCGATCCTCGAGGGATGCTACAATCCTGACAGACTGCTAGATTCTTGGCTGATGAGTGTTGCTGAGCTAATCGGGTTAGGTTGTTCATCTGCTGATCGAAAAGAATTTCCTTCTCTAGATTTTAAGTCTTCGTGGTGTTGATTTTGGTAGTTCAATTCTTGTACAGTGTACCAATTTGATAATCTAGTGTGCAGTTCGACTAGGTATTCCGTTGGGATCAATCTTGATCCAAGATTTCGGTCCAACATACAAATTTGTTAATCTAGTACGTAGCCTGGTATAACTATTGATAACTTTGTCGTCTCCTAGTCAGTATTGAATTAGGGTTTGGCTGAGTATC
This sequence comes from Seladonia tumulorum, assembly GCA_913789895.3. Classification (NCBI taxonomy): domain Eukaryota; kingdom Metazoa; phylum Arthropoda; class Insecta; order Hymenoptera; family Halictidae; genus Seladonia; species Seladonia tumulorum. Next base: position 21,441,474 of record OU565273.1, read on the forward strand.
TAGCTATTAATTATTATGGAGCATTCAAGTGTTCAATTATTATGGAACTCATTCTCCAAAGTCAATTTTGTTGCAAGTAGCAATATCTTAAAGGAAGATCCTGATCAATTTTTACCTACATGTCCGGGTCAAGTCCGTATATTCCTCCAAAACAGGAATCAATGAGCATATTTCTGTCAATCCCCACGACAAATCATTAAATCATCCACAGTGTCCAAGCTTCGACCTACATTTCCAACTCTCACTCAAGGAGGATCTACAATCCTCTAAGACCCGAACAGGTGATCAAATATTGAAGCGAGCCTCAAAGGAGACCTGTCTATTTATTTAACGCAGCTCGAAGATTGATCGAAGACGATTTTCCTCACGCAGACATAAACCCGATACTCGGTTTCAATGACCCCCGAGCCATCCGGTGATCTTCTTCGTCGATCAGACTGTACTCGGATCCATCGGAGGATAATCCCAGCGGACACTATCGGCGCATCAAAGACAACTGACCGATTGGTAGGGTCACGAGGTACGACATCCGCATCTTTCGAGAATCGATTCCGTCTACGACTTCGTCTGACCCTCTACGATCCCGAGGAATCCCTATTTCATGGACACCGTGCTCCAACGATGGTAGAACTTCCTCCGACGCGATGGAGATTACCGAGACTCGAACCGGGACCCCTCTTCTTCGTGGCCTGCTGCGAGGACGCTCCCCTGGGGACCTGGAAAAGATTGTTTGCGTTCAATCAGCCGTGGTTGCGGGAAATACTAATCAGACGGATGCCCATCTCGCGAGACCTTGCGAAATTGGGCACCCCCGTGGCACGCCAGATTTAGTTTTCGGAATACCGGCCGGCCGAATTGAATTTGCAATCGATTCGTTTTGTCTAGGTTCGTTAGTTTCATTAATCCGGTAGATGTTTGCTTTATCAATTTCCTTTTAACCGAAATAAACTTCTATTCCGTTGCTATCGATAAGCAGAGTGTCAAGAGGTGATTCCTCAGATCATTCCAAGTAACTTTTTCCTTTGCGAAAATGTTCTCCGTCGCTTTCTTAAAGAGTTATTTAACGAAAAACACGGACCAATCAGAGCACGGCTACCGCGGAGAGATTTCGGCTCGGCCAATGCCTGCGCCGCGCTCAGCGGGACCTGTGCACTAATTGGCCCGTGTTTTCCGCTAATAACTCCTCAACGAGGCCTCGGAGAACATTTTCGCAAAGGAAAAAGTTATTTCAAATGACATCAAGTATTCTTGCGACACACTGTACTTAAACAATTTTTTAAGAATCGTGGAACGAATAATCAACGTGGTCTTCTTGTTAATAAAACAATCGTGGACTCCGATTGTCAAACGAAGCAACGTAAAAGGAGCATATTTGAACTTCAACGAGGACGTACACGGTTCGAAAAATTTTTCGCCTCAAGTCTCGGAGTTTAAAACCGTGAAACTCAAAGCCGCAGAAACCGCGATCGTTTAAACAAAGTTCTCCCACAGAATGGCAGAATGAAAGGGACCATGATATTCTTGACATCAAAAGGGAAAATCTACGCGTATTCGAGGAAAAGCGAAAACAATCGCCACCGTGGTGGCACACCTAAATATAGTTTCCACGGTTTCCCAATATTTGCGAAAATATCCGGTTACAACGCATCGTGCGTTTTCGCCGGAACAACTGCCGCGGTATAAAGCGGATGTTCAACTTGCAAATAAAAACGCGAAAAACTACAAAAACCGGATAACTATTCCAAATTCCGAATACGAGCGATACCCCCTCTCTCGAGGCTATGCCATTTTTAAAATTGAACAAAGAGAGAAGGAAATCTATGTATATTCTTGACGTTGAAAGTCCCAGCGGGAATAGTTAATCTTTTCCTGGTACGGGACGGCTTTTCAGTTTTATTTCAGCACGCCATTTTCCAGTTCTTTTCAGTTTTATGGAAAGTTCGTCACTGAAGCAACTTTCCTCGGGGAACCCAGCAGCTGGAAGAGTGCTTAATCTTTTCCCAATGTGGGTCGGTTGCTCAATTTTCTTTAAGCATACAATTTGTTACTGCTTGCCAGTACCAACAATTTTCCAAGAGTATTTATTTCTCAATAAACTGCTCGAAAGCGATTTCAAAATCATTCAGATTCATTTAAATTACATTTTTCTCGCTTACATCGTTCGTTTAGAATTAACCCTCAGACGGCGCACCTTTCCCGCGACTATAAAATTGTTGAAAAATATAAATCGCGCACGAAATCGCACCTGTGTCCCGAAATCGAGCCTCCGGTTATGGCAGTACTATTCTCGCACAAATTTCGGTCCGGACGCGCTCCGCAGAGAGGTCACCATAAACAAAGAACCTCACTGCACTGGTTATGTTTCCTCAAAGAGTTTCCATTCGCAGAAAACCGTATACTCTCAGGCAAAAGGGATAAAACTTGAAGCTGCACTCTTTACCGTCTGTAAAAAATGAGGGAATCTCTTCTTTGGGGAAGAAAGAGGGAGTATACGGGACTAAGACGTAACGAATAGGCGATACGGGACTCGAACTCCGCGGATTCATGACGTTTTTATGCTCAAAGTTCCGTGGCCGCGAGCTCTTCTTCATAACAAAAGCTCTTTCGCCATTTTTCTTGCCGATTTTAGAACTTACGGAAAATGACAATAGAGTTTTCCAGGCTGTTTTTGTAAATGTTTCCCGGATTTATGGCTAATCGATCGCGACTCGGAGATGCTAGGTCTTACGAGGACTCCGCCATTTTTATTTGTACAGTAAGGTCTTGACCTAAGCAGGACGGAGCTACACGATCTTAGTCAGTTCTCCTCCACTGGGGGGCATACCCCGATTTATGCATTTTTAATACAAATTGATCTTCTCAATGTTAACAATATTATTCATAGTTCCTAGGTTCGAGCTTCCTTAATAAAAAAAATTTTTTCTGCCATTTTTCTCAAGGGTTCTAGAATTTGGAAGATGTGGGTCGATGGGATCAATCTCCGAGATCTATGCAATCTCAATATTGAACCTCCTGATCTCGCATATTCGTCGACAACGTTATTCATATCATAGTTTCTAGGTTCAAGCTTCCTTCATAAAGAGAATATCTTCCGCCATTTTTCTGAAGGGTTCTCGAATTTGAAAAATGTGGGTCGATGGGATCAATATTCGAGATCTATGCAACCTCAATATTAAACCTCCTGATCTCTTATATACATCGACACTATTATACATAGTTCGTAGGTTCGAGCTTCTTTAATAATAAAAAAAAATATCTTTTACCGCAAAAGTTCTAAAATTTACCAGAAATAGGACAATGTTATCAACATTCAAGATCTGTGCATTACTATTACAAAACCTTCTGACTTTCTGGATCCATACTTCCATACCTTCCTAGATCCAGACAGTCTCAATAAAAAGAATATCTGCCATTTTTCCCGATAACTAAAAATGTTTACGGTTATTTTTGATTGTATTTTTGACTGGGTTTAGAAATTCATTTTTATTATAAGTAGACTGCGGATGTTTATGCAATTTTCAATTTTTGTATGCAAATTTTAGGAAAATAGAAATAAATGAATCCTAATTTTCAGTGGTAGTAACCTTTGTAGATCTGAAATAAATAAAAATTGTACTAAATTCTGTGGAATTTTATATTATAACATTTTGTGAACATTTTCAGAAGTGATAAATGCATCAAGATCCGCAGTAAAATTATAAGATATCCAGATAAACCGAATTTTATTGGACTCTTTCGAATTCAAAAGGGTCACGACAGCATTCCCTATAATACATTTTAAATTTCTAGTTTTGGTTTCACTAATGGAGTTACTCTGATTTTGTAAGAATCTCTGGAGTTGATATTTGGCACTTAACGTGTTAAGCGTGCGTAGTGTCGTTCGAAATGGAGTAATATTACATTGTTGGTGCCGCGATGCGTTTGTCTAGCCGTTATTTCGCCGTCGGATATGCGGATTACGATCCACGACGACGACGGTGGTTAAATAATGGTTTGTCGGCGGCTGTAGACATAAGCATGGAACAGGGAACCGGTTGTGTAACAATTTGGAAACCGGAACGCGCGCCGGTTAACGACATCTCCGGCGTTCTTGTATTATTTCGCTGTTTCCGAAGCTCTTCCCTCTGCGACGCAACGTTCCATCGAAACGGTACAATGATCGTCGGAAGGGGAACACGTCGATCTCCGAGCACCCTCGGAAGTAAACGCGTGTTCCTCTAGCAACCGTGCTCCATGCAAATTTACATTTACCCAAAACACGGGGAAGAGATTCGAGCGTCCCGAAACACGAAGCTGAAGAGAGGAGAATTTACACAAAGTTCGTCGCTAATGGACGAAAGATAGATAGGTTATTTGTTTTTTACATTAACTTTGGTGTTCCGCGAGTGAAATTTCATTTAATGAATTTATTAACCCATTTGCATCATAAGGAAATATTTGCCTTTATCACCAAACTTTCTTTTTATTCTATTTATGTACAAAAATGACTACAAGTGAAATATTTATATTTCAGCATTATAAGAAAAAATCAGAATTACTACTTTCATCTGTAACAACACCCTGCATTTCTGTTTTTTAGCTAACGAATAATGACAGTGACCAGGAAAATTGAGCGCATATATACGCTAATGATGCAAATGGGTTAAAGCTGCACTGAAATACGAAAAAATTCGCAACGTCTGTTAAAATCTTTATTTTGTCAGAGCTATTTCGCTTCTCAACAGCTTCCGACCATTATGCTGCAACATTTCGCAATCCTTCCTTCCGCCCTAGCAGTCGCACAAACGCTATCATTTTCGTTAATCCTGATCGCCGGCGGAAAAAAACAGGAAACTCGTTCGTCGAGCTGAAAGCAAACAGTTTTCGCAAGCTCAAAGACTTCGCAAGGGGTTGAATGCTCAAGTTTCGCAAAAAAGGCAGCGTTTCCCGTGGCCACGAAAAAACAACGTTCGCGCTGTAATCTCGAATTTCGAGGGCGGAAGAGTTTCGTTCCACGGAACGAAATCGGAAAAGTTTCCTCGTGCTGAAGAAGGACTTGAAGTTCAGGGAGTTTTTGTTCAGCGTGTTGGAGGATCGGGCGATTCGTTTCGTTAAAAATTCAGCAATTTTAATAACAATCTCGCGCTTATCGCGTCAGGGACATTGTCTGCTTTCCGTTGTCCAAGTGTTTCCCGGCTTCGAGCGAATTAAGTGCTAAAGACGATGACTATAATACGCTTTTCTTCTTTGGGGCGGGAGCGGCACGTGTCCGTGACAAAACTCAACGGAGAGCATTAGGGAAAAAAGTATGCTTCGGAGAACGTCACGAGAAATTGTTTTTTTTTTGGGAAAAATGTTTTCATCGTCACTTTAGCCACTTTATTTAATTAATGAGTTTGTTTTTAAATTAATGAGTCTATTCACACTGAGAGAATTCAGTAAAACTCGAGGTAACAGCGATGTGTTTAAATTGGCAATTTTTTCCCGCACTTTTCTGCTTCTATCATGGCGGACGGCGTTGAGAGAACCGAAGAAAAATGTTCTTTCGCTTGTACAAACTCTGAATTTGTTTTTAGACGAAGAAAAATAGGGAACACTAAATAGTTCACTCGAGTATTTCATTTGATGTTATTGACGCCGAAAATTAAGTAATACTTTAGAAAAACCTAATCCTGAGGTGAGCGCTGCGTTTAGTAAAACCTCTACCGGCAGCTATCTTAAATTTATTTTCACCGTAAGTATCACTTTGTACTTCTGTGAGATCTATTTCTTTTAAAACATGAAACAAAAATGGGTGAGCAACCACGGTAAAATAAACTATAATTAAATAAATACTAAAAATGGGTGAAATATTAACCTAGGATCGTTTATGCAACTATTTTTTAGGAGAGTGCGAGGATTAATATTAGCCTTACTTTTATTCGAATTGTTGCATATTTAATATTGGATCGATGCTGAGCAAATGTCAAACAAATACCAGCTTACACTGCATTTGAATTTTTCCATATTTGATATTGGATCGATTCCGAGTAAATATCAAATCTCTTCGAATTTTTAATCTTTGTAATGGAGCGGTTCCAAGGAAACGTCTTAATTAACAATTCAGAATTATGAAGCGTATCGAACAGTGAAACAGCATTGTAGGAAATACTGTATACCGTGGTAATTGATTACGAAAGCCAACAACGTGAGAGCGAATAATTGATTAATGCATTCGCAAAATTACTGCCCCCCACCGAGTGAATGATATTTTAATGTAAAGCTTCAATTAATTTCGTGAATGTGCCTCGGCCAGGTTTTCACTGAAAGAACGACGCTTGTACGGTTTGGTGCACGTTAAATATTAAATTACAATGTTTAAAAATGTTTAAACCGTGTTGTACGATGGTATTTAGCGTGAGCAAGCAGCTGCTCAGCAGGATAGAAAATTCGTTGTAAATGTTAATACCGTCGATTCAGGTGAAGATTGCCAATGCAAACAGTTTGAAATGAATACTGTCAATCATGTGTGCGGTTGGCTTTCGAATATGTGGAACGTGTGAGTGACGCTTTTGAATATTCTGTGGTCACAAATTGAAATATTAATCAATGCAGTTCTATTGCCTCATTTCAACAATGACAATTCTAATATAATGCTCCTGGCTATATAAGAAATTTCGTAATTCTGCTTACTTTTTATTCATTTACAAATTCAGTTGGAAGTTAGATTATCTTTACGACCATGACTCCTTAGAAGCGAAACAATATAAAGTAGCAAGTGGAACTTTCGTTGCGTGGTGCTATTAAATATTTTGCAAAGTTCTCAGACGGGAAAGCACACTTCTGCGAATTTCTCTACCGTTCGGAACAGCTTGTGAAACATGAGTCCCGTAATTAGTATGGCCGATCGCGAACGGTAGTTTGCGTTAAAGTTTAATTCCTGACAAATCGGTCGGTTAATCTTGCTTATCGTTCGCTACAGGCCGAGGTCGCCATTTTAATGGAAATACTAATTAATAACAACTTCATTTTTTAATTTCTGATCAGTAGAAAGTCCAAGAGGCACAAAACGTGCTCTATAAAAAAATACATAACTCGCGTAATTTTGATTATTTTGACTCGAAAAAAAATCACACATGTACTCGAAGTAGTAGTAGATGTGTGTGCAAAATCCCAATGCAGCAGGTTTGATTGAATTTTTTATAACTTCAGTTTTACAGCTTTTAACAGAGATTTACCAGAAAATTGCTTCCGGGGGAGAAACTTCTGTTGTACGATTCAAATTTTTCGGACAATTAAAAGAAAAGTTTCCAATTTAACTGCACATTTTTCCGATTTTACAATTAGCAAAAAATTGAAATAAAAATGTTCTCCGGAAAGAGGTTCTATTTGCAAGTTTATCTTTGCTCAGTTCCTCGACGTAACGTCCTGTGTACATTGTAAATAAAATAGCAAATATGCAAACACTTTGTTTTATGAATGCAGAAGGTTCTCGGTTAGTAAATATCTATTGTTTTTACTGGCAAATAGTAAACGAATAGAAACGATGGTCGATAAATTTTTATAAAAACACCGCAGTTATACTTGCGTTGGCAGTCTTTTTGCGAAACAAAAGAGACTTTCAATATTTTTTTTTTGTTTAATAAAATGCTACTTACATTTTCCACTACGTGTATCACCGCAAATTTAATTGGATCCGCCGTATACGCATTAGTAACTCTTTTTCTTGGTTAATTAAAAGTCGCGTAAAAAAAAAAGAAAGAGATGTAATTCCAGCGTTTAAAGAACATCAACGACCCGAATAACAAGCGAAACGAAAATTAGATCGGAATAGACGGCTCTCTTGTAACACGGTCCAGAACGGTCGCGGCGCTTTCTGCACCGATAGGCTTCAAAGTCAAATTTGCATGCAAATCTACTCCCGGGCTATAATCGTTTCGCGGAAACAGCGTCGGCAATAGGAAACGTCGAGTGCGAATTCACCGGCAACTTAACCGGGCGGGGCTTCGGATTCTGTGCGGCCAAGTTTCGAGCGTGGCGAACTTTCCGCGAGCGGGGTTAAAGTCATTTAAAACGGCAGTCACCGTCGCGAAAGTTACTGTCTAAACAGTCGACGGCTCGGTAAGCTCGGGACGCTGCTGAAGTTTCGTTTAAACCGATCGAATTGGCGGACCAAATTGCTCGCCAATTCGATTCTCGCGAATTCCGGTCCTGAAGTCCGACAGCCCGGCAACCGATTCGGATGAAGAAACCTGTCGGAAAAAATACTGAAGAAAATTAAAAACTTATACGAAGTGCTTCTTCTGCAATTATTTTGTGAAACAGAACATTTGTGGTAGACAGAGAAAATAGGAAGAAAATAGCAGCCCTGGATGAACTACAGTCGGGGACCATATTAAGTGGACACTCTTCAAAATCGCATAACTTTTTTAAAATTGGTCCAAATGACTTGAATTTTTTTTAGATGTTAGACCGACTAAGGTAAAGGCACCAGTAGTTGACCATGTGCCAGTAGGTGACCATTTTATAGAAAAACATAAAAAATAAGGTTTTTATAAGCTGTGCACTTTTGATGAAAGTGAACCTCGGATGCCATGCCGTCTGTTGTGTAAGGGATTCGAGGGATTGCGGCCCATGAGGCCCGCAGCTGAGTATCGCGGACCAGCCACGGACGCAGTTTATGTTTATGGTGCGGACGTGACTTTAGGCTATTTTCGAGATTTAGCGGAACTTCCTGGTTTTCGGTAATTTACTAGAGATGTCGTATTTTAGCTAAAGGTCTCAATAGCCGTGACGTACCATAAAACATCTGCGAACCAAACGCGGACCGTTAAGGGTCCTACGTAGGCGACGAAGAGGGTGCAATAGAAGTGGCCACTTACCCTTACCTCGCCGCCTCTTCGAGGGTGTACATGAGGCCCAAAGCCAAATTGTGATTGGTAACTAAAGCGACCGCCCACGTCGGTAAACCCTATATAACGAACAGGAATAGGAAGAAGCGGGGTTGTTGTACGAATAGCGCGAACGGTTTAAGATACTTACGGAATAAACATACTTTATGCAAAACCTTGTTGAGTTCATTTCGGCATATCCTTACAGTTGTTTAAATTTCAATTTTAAATTTCAGAACATTTCAAACCTTATTTTTTATGTTTTTCTATAAAATGGTCAACTACTGGTACATGGTCAACTACTGGTGCCTTTACCTTAGTTTGCTGGACAAAGAGTAAACAAAAATTTCTTTAGAGTACAATTAGTTGGAACGATAAAACAACTTAAACAAATTTATAACTTTTTTATCTGAGCCTACAACGGTGCTTTAAGAAATAATGTGTTTTGCAAATTCCGATAACTTACGTGCATACTGAAAATTTCATTGAAATCGGTTAACGTTGTGATGAGATACAAACGTTTAAAGATGATTACATAAGGGCGAAATTCCTTGGCAAGGTCGAAAATCTGCGACTTTCACCCTTAAACTCTCATTGTGAAACGTTTGTAGCTCATTGCAACGTTGACCGATTTCGATGAAATTTTCAGTATACATATACGTTACCGGAATCTACAAAACACATTTCTTAAATTATCGTTATAGGCTTACATAAAAAAGTTAAAAAATCATTTTTTCATTTTTTTTCCAACCAATTGCAATCTAAAAACATTTTTGTTTACTTATTTTCTGGCAAACTAATCAGCGTAATATCTAAAAAAAAAAATCAAATCATTTGAATCAATTTTAAAAAAGTTATGCAATTTTTAAGAGTGTCCACTTATATTGTCCCCGACTGTATGTCGCAACATAGACCCGAGGATTGGACTTAGATCAAGCACTTTACGTACAAAAATGAAGAAGAATATGAAGATCAATACGAAGGTCAATATGTTGTATGAAGATCAATATGAAGATCAATATATTGTATGAAGATCAATATGAAGGTCAACATATTTTTACGGAGAATTTGATACTCTATCGATTCGTGGATGCAAAAAGCAGCTCTTTCCATTTAAGGAAATCATGACGATGACCTTGAAATCTCCGAAACGCCTTCAAGAACATAAGAAGTGTTTACATCACAATATTACGCTCTCTGTACCATGCAATTTTTGTACATATCATTTTTCATCTTGTTACAAGAAAATATTGGACAAGGTTATTGCCCCACCCTGTACAAAATTTAGAAAAAAGGAAAGCAACAACAGAGTGTAACGAACGTTCTATAAGCCTCGAATGAACAACCATCCTCGTTCGGATATTACGTCCCCTAAATTTCGATATTTCGCGGCCCAGGTTGCGCCGTTTCCGCGGCCACAAAGATATTTTCTGCTTGAAACACGGCGCCATTAGAAAATCGAGGATCTCTGGCATAATAGCAGGAAATACTGTATCCAGCACGGAAAGCCCACGATGTTTTCCACAACCACCCACGCCCCGAGGAAATGTGACAGTCGACGGGTTTCGAGTTCGACGAATACTTTCATCGCGCGCAATTTCCGCGTGTGGAAATTTTTTCCAGAAGCATAACGTATCCGGCACATGCAAACGGAATTACAGGGAAAATTGTGGCTGAGTTAGACGCGAGAGACTCGCGGCGCTAACAGTCGTCGCGGGCTTCTCTGCTCAGAATTTCGTCGCTCGACGATTTTTAGATTGACAATTTTCGTGTCGGCGGCGCGAGTTGCGTTTTGGATGCCAGGGAACGTTTCAGGGTTCAGCTGCGACCTAGTTCGTGCTTAACGACTCCTCTGCCGCGGAACGTCGCTCACATAAATTACACCTTACTGAAATTACCCAAGTTTACCCCGCTTTTTTCCGGTTACCGGGGCCTTTAGACTTGAACTGAAGACGGAAGTAATAAAACTGAACAGCGTCTATCTAGATCTCTTCATTTCTCGAGGTCAAATCCTGCTTCTCTGTTAGAAATGTTCATATATTCGTTAATTTTGTAATCACGAAAAATTAATTTTTGTTCCTTCTCTTGTTCACGACTCGACGATTGCTCGAGGCTGTCGCTACCTCAGGAATCACCGGTTTCAGGGTTCTCAATACTTTTAGCCTAAAACATTCGAGTTCTGTCATATGTTTCGGCATACTTTTTCAAATAAAAATTACAGGAATGAAAAATTGAGAAATACATCAACTTCCCCCGGGTCTCTATTATTTTCGCGGACTAATTAATATTATTTGGCTCCTACTAGCACACGAAATAAGCACGTTTGCGACCTCGTGCGCAAAATCTAGTCCCGCAGACCGTGCTGCTTAACAAATCGTTCGAACAGGAGCAGTTGAGAGAGAAATTATGAGAGAGTTGAGTTGAAGGGGATCGTGTGCTCACCATTATCGCAAGGCCCGGCTAAATTATGGACAAAGGTAACCCGTGGCGACGCGGCGCATTACCGGTGTTCCGATAAGGCTTCGATACATTTGCCCATCGGGCCGATGATCGATCGACGAACGCACATTCATTCTGCACGTGGCAACGCGCCGACAGGTTCGACGGGGCCCTTTGGTTCTAGCACAGTGGACCGCGATCGATATCTTCGATGAATCAACGAAATACGAGCCATTCGTCCCGTGTCTTCCTTATGTGCATTCGAGACAATGCGAAATCGTCCTGCATCAGGACCTACAGCACCTCGTCCTCCTTTCCGATGCGACATTGTGCGATAGTGTTCGAAGGAAGTGGTTAACACTTTCATTGTTAACTCGGTAAGCGCTGGAATTATGTTTGATATCGAAATTATTTATTTAGGATTTGCTTTTCACGCGGGGATGAAGCCAGAATGCAATTTTAATTGCAGTCTAACTTGGAAGGCTGACGCAGATTTTCCGCTTTGAAGAAGTCCTACATTTTAATAGCGATAGAGCAGTTTTCTGTGAACTCTCCTGAACAAAATGCAGTAGTTTAATATTGTTTTTTGAAGACAAAATCATGTTTAAACGATTTTCGAAAGGACACCTCGAATGTGTGAAGTGATTTAATTTTATAGAGAAGTTAGGTGACTTTGCAGACGTCTTATGCTTCAACAATCATAGTTACGCAGTTCTAACTTGTGCAGTGGTATTCCCTGGACTGTCCTAAGTAAACTGCCATAATTAACCATTAGCTCAGAATCGCGGGGATATGTTCAAACATTTTTCAAAGTCAAAAGAACACTTTGACGGTAATTTTGTCCCGAAACGAAATCAGAGGAGTTTGAAAACGTCGTGTGCTTTAACAATGATTGTTGCACAGTTATAACTTTCACAACAGTATTATATGCACTCACCCGAACAAGATACTGCAATTTCATATTACCAACATACCTCCAAACGATGGTCAAAGCGAACGGGATACACACGCCTGAGAGCATCTCAATTTTTAAATGAAATTAGAGAACATTGAAGTCGTGTATTAACCGTGACAATGACACGGACCTAACTTGCTCAGTAATTTTCATACTTAGCGTAAAACTAAACGTACTTAGCGTTAAAAGCGATAAGATTAAGTAATAAAGTTGATGAGGTGGTCTTTGCTGAGATTTTGTGTAATTTTTATTATAACACGAACTTAAGGAAATTTATAATTCCAGTAATCTTCAAATTAGAGTAACAGAATGTATTAATTTATAATTAGGAAATTTATAATTCCAGTAATCTTCAAATCAGAGTAACAGAATGTAATAATGGACTTGTAATGTAATTGCTCATGCAATCGAGCTCGCCAAAACTTTACCAAAATCTACAGAAGAAGGCGATTAGCCCCACTCGTTAGCTTATCAAGATCCGTTCGATTTTGTTGTTCGAGATCATGCGAAACAGCTTTTGGTATTCAAAGTTACATTAGCAAGATTCATGAGTTGCCGAGGCCGGCACGGCATCATCATTCTTGCCGTACCTGAAGGACGATAACGAGTTGAAAGAAGTTTCCTTTCAGTTCGCTAATTTCGTTGAGCGATCCTCTTGCTAACTTTTATAAGAACCATCCTTTTTTCTCCAAATCTTTCTATCATTATCTTGCTTGCTGCGCCGAGCAACGAGCAAATGGACTACGAACAGAACGCGTCTGCATTATAATGCGACGAGACCGCGGATCATTATGCAAATTCAAACATTCTTTCATGAAAACCCCAATGGGAGAAAAATTTCTTGTCCGACTTCCAAAGTGAAAATTTCAATAACTTCAGCGGATGTGACAAGGTTCCTGGAAAGATCGAAACATCTTAATTGAAAATTAGTGACCCGTGTATTTTTATGCAAAATAAAAATTACTTTCCATGATATCATATTCTTTGTCCGAATATTAAAATAAGTACGACAGAGATCGAAGAAAAAATCGAAAAATTTGAATTGAAAATGAGGTTACAATTGATTCATTCCGAAGGGCTGTTACAACGGTATTACAGTCGAATTCGCAGTAACTATCAGGATGGAACATTGGAGGATTACTATTGTAGACACACTCAAAGCGAAATGTCGTCGGCCAGCTCCGGTCCGAACTGTCGAAAAGCAGCTTTCGTGTCGTTAAAACTGTAAGAGAAGTTGAAAAGGGATCTAGCGACCATTGAAACGTCTGAACCGGGGAAAAATTAAAGTTTCCTTTGGCAAAATAACACGCGGAGCTCGAGTTAACGCCACACCGACCGCCCGGAGCGAGAACTATGTTTTAGGAAACCGAGAGACATCTCGCTATCTAGCTATCTGTTTCAGAGAGATGGTCGCGCCGACAATTTAATCAATTTTATTCCGGTGAATTCTGAATCACGTTGGTGAAAGTGCAGGACAAACAGACTCTAATGGTTATATCACAACTTTTATGCAGTTATGGTTGCGAATAGATGGAAATGACGAAAATATCGGAGCAAGCAAGCGATTTGTAACTCATTTTATCCAGAGAATTGTCACAAATACACTCCCGCTCATAAGTCACCCAAATACCCTCCCGCCCGTAAAATTATGAAATATTAAAACAGGGTTTCATGTCTGAATGTACTAAACCACATAATAGACTCCCGCTCATAAGTCTTAGGACAGTGATCATATTTGTATTCATCTCTGTAAAAATGAAATAATCGTTGAAGGATGCGAACAAATTTTTCCTTATTAAAAGGTTAACTTGTAAAAGAAAGGATGTGCTCTCACATATCAAAAATTTTACCAAGAAGTGAAAAAATATATTTTCTTTTCATCGAAGAATCCGCCACGTTTCTTTAATAACAGTTTCCACTATCCTTGGCATCCGCGTGATCAATTTTTTCATACTTTCTGTTGTCATATCATTTCATCCTCGTTCCAAAATTTTCCTTAAATGTGTTTTCGAAACAGGGCAAAAGTTTCGCACCTGTCTGTCCAATTCATCCCCTAATTTTTCTATGGGATTCAAATCTGGTAATTGGGGTTGCTATTTCACAATTTCTAATTAATTATTACGTTGAAGTTGGAATTACTACTGAACATATGAGGATATTTATATTATGTAGTTAATACTGTAGGGATGCGAGTGTGTATGTATGTATATACAGTATATATGTTGTGTGTGTGTGTGTGTGTGCCCGCGTATGTTTTCTCGTCGCGTGTGTTTTGGCAGTCGCGCGAGTGAGATCGGTCGAGAGAGTCGGAGCGAGAGATGTGAGCGAATCGTTAGCGAAATATATTATTTAATGCGAAATCGTTATTGAATTATTCCACCCGATACGCCACACCTGAACACGTAGGAGTTTCTTAAAATATTCCTACAATACAGTTAAAGGTTCATAATCTATACGAAATACCAGAGTTTACTAAAACCCAGAGGTGTCCTAAGACTTATGAGCGGGAGTGTATATCGGTAAAGGTTTCATCGATCTCAATTGAAAGGTGACAGCGAGTGATGAAGAATTAATATATAAACAATAGTGACTTTTTAATGGTTTGAACTATTGGTTTCGACGGTGACTTCAGAAACAGATATTCCAGTAAACATCGACAGTGTGCTCATTAGAGTTGAGCAGCGATGGCGTCGACCGCCATTGAATCTGTCGAACGTCATCCTACGCGTAGACAAGCAGATAAATTATTCATGACATTGCGTCTAGACGTGGTCAGCGATGCAAGAGCATAACCGTGGCCGTTCCAAAGGTTTTGCACCCTCACGTCGGTGATTCCTATGAAAATGACGTTTCCTCTACGGGGAAACAATGAGCCATGGTCGCATTAGCATAACCGTTTCTAACTGGAGACGAAATTGAAGAAATATCTTATGGATTCGCAGTTAAAATAAAATTATACGGATAGAATTCCGAAGTGTATAAGAATGATTTATCGGAACAGTTACGAGACTCTTGTTCTACGGTATTATCTTGAGAAATGAAGCGCTTAAGTGGAGTAACGAGACCATTATTTCTGTCTTCAGGGAAATTGACTTTTCCGAGATGACCGTTACAGATTACGTAAAAATCGGAGATTTTTATTCGCACCTCGGCATACCATCGATCGAGAAAAAAACCCACTTCCGATATTCATCTATCACCGGACGAGAGCCGAGCCATTATTCACGTTGTAAATCGCGTTCCTTCGTTATCGTTCAAGGGTTCGCAACGAGTGACCATTATTCTCCGTTTGGCTCCCGCTGATTCTTGCAGTTCGCCGATAACTGCACCCTAACTTCGCGATATAGCACACGAATCGCTTGTTTCTGCAAAAAGAATCACTTATTTCCCTCAAGAGCAGTTTCGCATAAATTGAAGCACTCTGCTCCAAAACTCATCTCAAGAACCTTGGAAAACAAGTCTGATCAAACTATTTTCTTTCTTCGTTTAAACTTAACGGAAAACCAAGTCGAGAATGCAGAATAAAATTTGTCCGTGCTAGGCTTCATTTCCGAATAAAACTCGCCGTAACGCGATCGCTATATTGAATATCAGCCAACGCGCCAAGCTCCCTGGAACGAAGTCAATTTTGAAAAAAAACAACATTATCACACAGTTTCGCTGCACTTTTCCGTGTGGAATCATCTCGAGCCGGTTTCAACGAAGAATATTGAAGCACAGACCGTGCAGGAAAGCTTCGAGATAGTGTACGCGAGTTTCCTTGTTCGCTGGTAATTTCTGTCGTTCAAGGATGCCTCCTCCGACAGTAGCGTACCTAGTCGCGCTACTTAAGTTTCCGAGGGAACGCCAACTCGAGTGTTCTGTAGACCGAACCATTAGAGGGAGACGATGATCGATGCACATCTAACGCGGATGATTTCTAGGCACACCAGAAACGGGGACCAGACGATTAGTTAACCGGGTAAGGAGTTCTTCTAGAACGGTGGATAATATGGTTTGCCTTGATCCAACTTGGATACTTTTTGTCTTTTATCAGCTTACTGCTTATTCTTGATATGTGCTTGATGTGTTCCTTGTGTGTGCTTGACATTCTTGGTGTGTGCCTGATGTGTGCCTGACATTCTTGATATGTTCCTGATGCGTGCTTGACCTTCTTGGTGTAATTCTTTTTATGTGTGCTGACATTCTTGATATGTTTCTGATGTATACCAGACATTTTTGGTGTGTTCTTAATGTGTGCCTGACATTATTGATTTGTTCTTTACGTGATGTCTATATTCTTGATGTGTGTCTGATGTATGCCTGACATTCTTGGTGTGTTCTTTATGTGTGCTGACATTCTTGATGTGTTCTTAATGTGTTCCTGATGCGTGTCTGACATTCTTGATATGTTCCTGATGTGTACCTGACATTTTTGGTGTGTTCTTAATGTGTGCCTGACATTGTTGATTTGTTCTTTACGTTCACATCTAGGCGGTCACCCATCTTTCGACGAGCCCCAACCAACATCGCTTCACCTCAACGATCACAATCCCACAATACCACCGGTCGAGCCACCGACTCGCCGATTTGTTCTTTACGTGATGTCTATATTCTTGATATGTGTCTGATGTGTGCCTGACATTCTTGGTGTGTTCTTTATGTGTGCTGACATTCTTGATGTGTTTTTAATGGGTACCTGATGCGTGCCTGATAATCTTGGTTTGTTTTTCGACACAAAGAGTGGTTTGTTCTACTCCACACAAGCCAAGAACAAGTTTTCAGAAGCGTTTAAAAAGTTCGCAAAAGAATCAACTGTTAAGTGGAAGTACATAGCTCGAGAATTCGAATCGCAGGTCGCGGAATAGCGAAAAATTAAAAACACACAGACCTCCACAGATCCCCGGGGGATCCATACCCCGGTGGATCGCGCGAGCGGATCTAGGAACCGTGTACTCCTCTGGAAAATTCCTTCGCAACTCGTCCCTGATTGATTCAACGCGACGTGCACGACGATGCAATCAGGATTTCTTTTCCCAACGATTCCCTTTGAATTCGAGCACTTTGCATTCTCCACATGAAATCCAATACACCTTCTCCGAGGGGAAACCCCGTTTTTTTTTTTTTTTTACTCTGTTCGCCCAATGTTTCTTCAATCATGCTCGCACTACTCTCGGGGAACAAAGGGCGCTCCAGTCGGACGTGCTTAAAAATAACAGAACCGAATGTGAGTCTAAACGATGCGTTAGTACATACTCTTTTGAAAGCGTGCACACACGCTCGTGTGCGTGCTCTTTGCAAAATGTTCGTAGCTGTAGCTGGAGCGTACTGTTGCGAAGTTTAGTTATTTTCCGAAAGTAATTTCCTGCGTGGATTTTCCGTTGAAGATAATTTGCGAGACGCAGGAACAATATTTCTTTCTTTCATTGTTCCATTGTATTTTCAAATTTTTGCGGTCTTTCTGCTGTTAGAAACGTCAATTTTTGTCATAAATACACGAAGTTCTCAGGTTATTAGAGCGACCAGAGACTTTTCGATAAAATGTGATTAAGTAGTATAAACCGAGTACAGTAATGCCTCGATCTACGCTGCACGGAGCTACACGATTTTAGTCTTATTCCCTCCAAATTTTCGTTTAATTATACAACTCGGCGGTTCAGAACAGGCAAGATCGTTCGAGGACCGAAAGAAAATTGAAAGCGCAGGCTGTCGAACGTAACAAAATGGCGTGCTCGGATATTTCGAGTGGAGAGGAATTCCTTGGCCCGGAAACGGAAGTATTAAGCAAACGTACCAGGAGGAAACAGGTTTCTCTCCCCGAATCTGAGTGTCACGTCGAGAGGGTGACGTTAATGGATATCGATGGCGCAATTTATTGCCTCCGCCGAAAAGTTTCCTCCCTTCTACCTTAGGAACAATTTTAAAAATGTGCTGCTTGATTAAACGAAACTTTCCTCAACAAGGAAAAATCTTTACTTTGAACCTCTTCCGTGATTTTGACTTCTGCAATATCGATTTATTGACCCTTATCGAAATATCAAGATCTTTCAAAATTAATTTTTCACTGAATAATTTCAACGTGTTAATGTCTTCAATTCTTTTGACTTTTTCACTGTTTTTTGACTGGTTAATTTTAGCGGAATTTTCGCTCCCGTCAATTTTCCCTCGTGTGTTTTTCCGAGGATCGATACTTTCGTTGTGTTTGAAATATCGAATAAATGATAGGAGCCGACATTAAGTGCTGTCAAGTGTTATATGCTTTTCGCCAATTTATTTATTAATTTGCATCGCCGTTCTAGTGGAACTGTGAAAAACGGGAGCGGAGCTGTTCGGCTAATTCAATATTTCCACGCGCAACCAGCAATGGCGAGAGGTTTTATTTTTAAACCGGAAACTCTATTCCTTCATTCGATCAACAATCCTCGAGTGGAGATGGGTGGATTCATTATCCTGACACTGGGTGTCGTGTAACCATTCTGAAGCAGAGAACGCTGGTTACAAATTTCCCGTTGGAAAATCCGCCGTCGCAATAGTAAGATAAAATTTCGTCGACTTCTTAATGTATTAAGACATTTCTGAAACGTTCTGCTTGGAAAAATTCAATGAAAAATCGTAGAATGACTAGGAGAAATGGCGAGACACTGTAATCCTTGAATACTTGCATTCTGATACTGTGTCGGTTTACTCTGAGCTGAAATAAAATACTTTTCCATTCAAGAGAATTGTGTAACATCGAAGAAAAAAATTCTAGAGGTAATTTCTAGACTATTGCAATTGTTAAAGGAAGAAATTTTTGTTCAATTCCTATTACTTACAATTAATGCTTTTTTTTTATTTTGCACAAAACAGTGAAAGCGTTAAAAGAATTTAAGAGACACTGTGGCATTGTTCGCTGTTTATAAAAATTATTGAAAAAGCTGAATTCTTACACACTACAGCTGAAAATACAGAATGACATTTTTTCCTGTGAGGTTTCGTATTCAAGAGCGCGAGTTTCGAACGGCACGTGTGCTATTCACCGGAATACATGTCTGATCGTGACTTTCCATTTTCACTTCTTGTAAATAACGCTCGCGTGCTAGGCGAATTTTACGCCACATTTGCCACGGATCCAACGCGAATTTTATTATTGATGTTTTATTTATTTTTCCGTGCGACACGGACGCGAATGTTAATCGAGATTTCTCATTTATTTGTACACCGTGGATCGATACGATTTTATGAAGTTTTTCAATTGTTTTTTAATAACTCGTGTCTCTCGAGATCGACGCAGGAAATTCCCGTTTGGCACGCGCACTTTCAACGTCCAAAAAATATTTTTGTGTGCACTTTTCGAGAACGGTGAAAATAATAAAGCTCAAAATGAATTTTGCAACATTTCCACGAACAATTGTTGCACACAACTACGTACAGAAGAACTGACGAGATATTGCAATAAACTTTTATCAACGTAAATTGGAGGTAGAATGTTCGGCAATAGAAACGATTTAAATCAATAAAGTGGGAACCAATGAAAATTTTTTCTCTACACACCACACGACAATTTAATTATCCGAATACTCTATTCACGAATTTTTCTACTCGTTCTTTAAAAATAAAAAAAAAATACGTGCATAACCTACACTCCAGGGTAACAGGTTAATAACTTCGCGGAACGGTTCATTAATAATAAAGCGTAACGGAGAACGTTGAAATAACGCGGCCATTTGATACTGTGCGATGTGCATAAAAAATGGAGGATCTTATGGTACCTTTGTGCTACGAATTTACGACGAAACCTCCGGCGAGGCATTACTCGAAATCGTCTACCCTTTCCTGCACTTTGACCCGTTCGTTACCATAACTAGTTTCCGTCTGTTAATAACTTTCGGGTTGATTACACTTTCGATCCCATTTCGACGATTGACATTTCTAGACACGTAGCAATGATGCAATACATTCGCCACCATGTTCAAACATAGTTAGACATGCTCGTTCAGATTTTTGATCTGCCATTTTCATGATATTGCAACAAGTACTTTTCAGCTTTATTTTTAACATACTTGTGAAATTCCTGATTTGACAAAATCTTAATTCTGATGGTCCAGGAACCACTCAAATATTTTTAACATTTTCAAATTCGAGGTTTAATAAAATCTTGATCCTGATGACCCACAAATTGGACAATATTTTCAACATTCTCAAACTTGATAAAATCTTAATCCTGACGGTTTAATGATTACTTAATATTTTTAATATCTTACTAATTTCATAAGAGAGGATCCTGATGTTTTAAAAATTGTTCCCAAGTTATCCAATATTTTCGATCATGAGGATCCTAAAAATTACACACAACACATAATCTTCTTATAAATATAAATCTATCAAAATCTAATATTTTCGACATCTAAAGACATCCTAGATCCTGCAAACTAGCCAACAATAAACCACCGTGTGGATTAACTCAGACGTTTCCCTCCACTTTCAAAATTGTAAAAGGGATTCCCCTCGGAAGAAATTTCGAAATGAGAACGGCCGAAACCACTTTCGCCCACGCCTAATCCACCATCTCGGACACCCGGAGCGACGCACTCCTACGTTCTAAAAGTTGCTCAAAGTTGACAAACAAACAATCCCAATTAAACCGGAAGCCCAAACGATACTCACTTGGAGACGTCGTTCTCGCCTAACCGCTGTTGTCCCGTGCAACAATGTCCGATCACGATCAGAGCTTTCATTCACTGTTCTCTCCCGTCAAGGACACTGTCATTCGACGAAACAATAATAATCACCGTTCGCGGAAACTTTCTCGTTGCGTAAACTGTCCCGAATTCCGGCTGGCGAATCGCCGGAATAATGGATGGCCGCCAAGCAACAGGTTACATGTTGCCCCAGCCGAGCATCCTGCAGACGTTTCCAGAAGAGAACGATTATGCTCCCAAAACGATCAACAAAAGAAAATCCCTGGGAACCCGACGAAGAAAACTTTGGAAAATTCTTCAAGTCCTTGCACGAACAAACATCTGAGATCGACGAATTTAATCGATCTAACCGGTCACCGTGAGATCCGGATCGAGTATCCAACAAGATCGGGTTTATGCGGGGGCGGATATTTCGGGCAACAGGTTTCCGTCAAGCACACGGACAGGTGCACGCCGGGTATGGTTTGGTGGTCACGGGGTTACTGGTGAAAATTCACGAGGATCCTTGGCTCCCTCTCCCAGAAGTCCTGTCCCTCTCTATTTCTCCTCCCTTTCTCTCGCATCCCTGTTTTCTCTCTCACTCTCCTCTCCTCTCCTCTCTCTCTCTCTCTCTCTCTCTCTCTCTCTCTCTCTCTCTCTCTCTAGGCAGGAGGAGAGCCTGCGCGGTGCTACGCGACACCCCAGCATCCACGATCCTCTCCCAATTACACAGACCCTCTCCGTTCACCGGCGAAATCCTTTTGTTACACCCGAGGATGCTTCCGGTGCTGATTGATGCACTTAACTAACAGTCCGAAAATGTTTCGATGGCCGCGCACCCGCCCGGAAACTTTAATCCTGGCAAGCAATCGGGAACAATCGGGGGACAATCAAGCGCCGTTGCTCTTGATTTTGTTTTTTGAGAGCTTCCGATGATCCAAGGACTAAACACTTTCAACATCACTTCTTGTTTAACAAGATTCCGATCCCGAGGGTCCAAGAAACATTTTCTCGATCCAAGAATATTTTCTGAAGAATTCTGATGATTAGACTGCGGATTTTTATGCAAAATAAAAAAATCGTCTACATCGATTTCAAGAAGTAGAAACCAAGTAGAATGTTATTTCTTCACGTGCTAGTTTTAATAGACGAGAAATGGTATATTGACATTTGAAATTGTCTAAATCTTCCTACAATTTCAAATTTGATCTACTCAATTTTGTTATAGATGCATAAAGATCTGCAGTCTACCGATGATCCACAAAATACTCAATATTTTCGACATGGCCAAACTGTTGTTTGAACAAGATTTTGATCCTCAAGGTCCAAGAAATGGTCCATATTTTTTCAACATCTTTATGCTTTTGATTTCACAAGGACTTGATCCTAATGGTCCATAAATTATGGTCCGCGATGTCCACAATGGTCCACGATGTTTCCAACGTCCTTTAGCAAGGACCTGATCCTGACGGTCCAAGAACAGTTCTATATTTTCGACATCCTCAAACTCCTGATTGAGCAAGGTTTTAATCCTGATGATCTAATAACTGCTGAATAATTTCAGCATCTCTAAGCTCTTGATTTCACAAGGACTCGATCCTGATGAAAATCTGGATCCTGCTGGTTTAAAAATTGCGCAGTATCTTCGACGTTTCTTTAACGAGGACCTGATCCTGCTTTTCAAGATTTGGTAGTCAAAGATGTGAATTGCTGTAAAATTTAAATAGTGGATCAAAACTTAGTGAATTTAAAATTTAAATAGTGGATCAAAATTTAGTGAATTTAAAATTTAAACAGTGGATTTGAATACTCGGATCTGACAGTCGATTTTGCATCGACTCGGCTTGATCCTTGCAGATTCGAATGTGCAGCTCTAAGATATTATTTGTGCGAGATGAATGCAGAATTTAAGCAGTCAAGAATCTCGGATACGTCTTCCGAAATCTGCATACAAAGATCAATCTTCGCTCTGATATTGAATCACCCTTAAATTCCAGGGATCAGAGGAGTAAATCTCGTTAGTTGGAGCATTCTTCAAGAGCGAGATCTTCATCGAGGAAATTCCGAAAGGCAGGTCAGGCGATTTGAAAAATATTCGTGGAAATGAAAATCCGCGGGGCACGGCTCGTTTGAAACATCCATCACGTTTTCCCGATACCAGAGAAAGAGTGGAGGAATGGGGGAGAGAGAGGGAGAGGGGGAGAGAGAATGAACTGCCAGCTTCCATTAAAAAGGAAACGCTCTTGGACGGTCGAAAATAAAAAAAGTAACGGAACCCTGCAACCGGACAAAAAGACGGTCTCAAATATGAAATGACATTTGACTCAGTTTTCTCTCGGTTTCGTTCAACTTCCTTGACATTTTCCAATCGCGCCATTCAACGAGCAAACACAATGGCCAGCACGCACACACACAAACACACAGTGTTTTTAAATTTCCATGAAAATTACTTCGTCAATTTTTATGCGTGTCTGCGGAAAATTTGCATTTCCGGAAACAACGGTTCTCCTTCCTATTTAATTAACAATTGCAAAACCTACAAACAGTGGTAAATAACGCGTACATTAATTATAACATTTCGTACCATTTCTTCCAGTATGTTTATAATTCGTACGATCTTCCATACCACATCTGTTTTATATTTCGAGAATGCCTGCGAAGCACATTTGTATGCACGGGCTATAGTGAAATAGTTTTAGTACCGCCTTTATGTTGAACACGTAAAATAAAAAAAAATACTCTCACGTACCTCGAGAATAATGATCGGAAAAAATTTTCCGAGTATTTATAGAAGAAAATTTAATTAGAACTACGGCAAAAATGCTTTCGATTCCTATTTCTTTAATTGTAAATTGATTCTGTGACGTCAAACCGTGTCGAGAATTCATTGTAGTAGGTACACGACAACCTATATATAAGGGATGTGCGGTCAGGCCAACGACCCTGACTTTCGCTTTCACTTTCTTATCGATAAATTAATGTTATATTTATTTAAGAGAAGGATGGACGATGTTTTCGTACAGTTACCCATCGACCCTGCGTGCCAATCTGCAGGTAAACATGCGAGTGCCATAAATTCGAACCGGCGCGGTAGTGAGAACGTCTCTGAAGACTTGTAAATTCAAAGCTCGCGGTTAATAACGTGTGTGTTTTTAATCATTATATTTAAATTAGATTTGTGGTCCAATGCAAGTGATATTTTGCAATTGTTATTGTGTGATAGTTGTGAACAGTTATAGTGAGTGTGGACAAATTTCACGGCATAAGAAAGTAATCTCAGGATCGTTGACTCAACCGCTGCCATTTTGTTGGGAAGTCAAAATAGAAAAATATACCGTTGTCTACCCCGAAACTATTCGAATGAAACGGTAAGTACAATTTTTTCTCATCTTAATTTTTTAAAGAAAAATTGCCAAATTTCTACTTTTGACTCAATTCTATTCATCGATTTTAGCGAACAAAACATTAAGCTAAAATTTTTCTGAATGTAACATGTATTTTTCTGTATGTTTTCTGTATTAATGCTATTAATCGGTCTGATTAATTTCGCTAACA
This sequence comes from Seladonia tumulorum, assembly GCA_913789895.3. Taxonomy (NCBI): domain Eukaryota; kingdom Metazoa; phylum Arthropoda; class Insecta; order Hymenoptera; family Halictidae; genus Seladonia; species Seladonia tumulorum. Next base: position 21,465,911 of record OU565273.1, read on the forward strand.
TTAACGAAATGACCACTTCGTTGCCGAGTATAATTAAGAGAATCGTGCGGTTGCTAGATCTATTTTCATCGGTCGCAGAAGTTCGACTGACACAGACAGAGCTCGCCTAATCCTTGCTTCAATAGCCAATTTACCTTTGTAGACGTAGGATGCAATTAAGCGTTGCAAATTATGTTAGCCGACACCGAACAACCGGATTCTCAGCCCTCTCATTTTTGTGATCGAATTCCGATCCCACGTTATTATCACAGTCGGTCGAATCAGTGGTACAGCCCAATTAATTCCCTTTCAATAATTGCTGATCCAATTAATTGGCTGGACTCTTGAACAGTGGCCGGGAATTAGTATAACGATTAATAGGAAATGTGAGTTGTTATTATCTGAATTAATCGGCGGTGATGTATGCGATCAAATCGAGAAACAACTCGACCGTTGCATTGTTCGTGCCCCGTCAATTTCGTCAGAAGACAATCGCTATTTATCGCTGAATAATTTCCTGAATAATTGTATTATTAAAGTTTCTCATTGGCAGCTGTACGAGTGACCTGTCGATGTTTATGCAAAAGAAAAATTTCCTTTATCTGTAAGAAAGGAGAGGCACTTAAAAATTTCTTTAACGATTTTTCTTAGCTCGAAAATAATATAGCAATCTTTTTTTATTTTTTTTTTGTTTTTTTTTGTAGAACTTTTACCAAAGCATTCCTGACATTTTTCTTATTAAATTGATCCCAAACACGACACCGTTTGCATACGAAATATTTATTCGAATAATTAGGAATTTTGATCATAGGTTCGGATAATAGAGGTTCCACTACATCGTGGATTAAACGAGTAACTGTGATCGAAATTGTATCGTGTTTGGACTCGTTTTAATCAGAAATCTGTCACAAATGTGCCGATGGAAGTTGCATAAAATGAGAGTCGAAAACAAAGATGTTATGTCAATAGATTTACAGGAGTGCTGTCCAGTTCTTTCGATCGTTCTACTATTTCGAATCGCAGCCGCTCATTTTTGTGATTGACGAGGTTTCCGAGTACAAAACGTCCCGACGTTTCAATGAAAGCATTGTCCTCGTTTGCTATCGACGCGGACAGCTAATATCGCCCCGAATTCACGCGATTTATAAAATTTTTTCGTCGACACATGGCGGCTACTTATGATTTACGATTTTCTCGAAAAATATATGAAAAGCCCCGGACGTGTCAACGATACCATTGTCCTCGTTTGATATCCACGTCCATTTTGTACAAATGAAATGTTCGTTATATTGATTGGATATTTTATGAATTAATTGCTCGTGTATATTCGCTTTATGTTCCGACAATCAAAAACAAGAGCTTTTTTTAATTGCAGAGGAACAGTTAGGATATTCCAAAAATTATTAACGTTTATACGATTTCAATTCCACGTTTATGTCCTCTAAAAATTCGTTCGTACAGTACCGATGCAATGAGAAACTTCTCTCGACAGAAGTTCCGTTAAACAATTTCAGTAAAACGATTGTGTTGATTATTTTGCGTTAGTACTGATTTTCTGTGAAATATACCCTCACGTCTGGCTTCAATTCCAACAATCATATATGTATAAATTTTTTGCAAACAATCAAACAAATTAAAGACCGTGTTAACGGAAAGTTGCATTTATTCTAGAAATTAAATTTCAATTTATATAGAAAATTTAAATGGTGGATTTGGAAAGAGAATTAAATTCTGTTGAATCCGCATTTATTCCAAAAATTAAATATTAATTTATACAGAAAATTTGAATACAGAATTATTTCGTGAAATAAATTGTAGTGTAAGGGTTGGCACCCTTGGTAGTCAAAGTGTTCAATTTACATAGTACATTGCCCAACGACGATAAACAAATTCCGAGGCTACAAACACTCCCTGAAAGGAGTTCACACGGAAACATTGAACTGGCGTTCAACCAAGTTCTCTTTTTGCGATACTATCGTCTATTTAATGGACGCTGTAGTCGCGAAGGGTCGAAAGGTCGCCCCGTGAAAGTGAGCTAAGTAAATAAAAAGAACAGGGATGCCGAACGGGCCGGAATAAAAAGTTCTGTTTCCATTCAAATGGAAGGGACGGGGTTTTTTCATAGTTCGTTGAACCGTCTCGAGGTTATGTCAGTGTCTCGCCTTGGGAAAGGCGTAGAAAGCCTAGGTCTCAGGCTCGATTGATTCTGCTCGATCATAGTCGTCGGAGAATGTCACTCGACCCTGTATTTTTTCACACTCGGCTGGTCGGCTGTCTAGAAATCCTTAGGGACGTTGACTCCGGATTTTTTTTTACCCGCGATGAGTTTTCTGGGAAGGCAAAATGCCATAAAACTGTTTCAATTCTTCCAAGGACATACAATGTCTCGATTAAATTATATTTGATATTCATCTGTATCGAAATGGTAAACAAAAACGTAGTGAGATAGTAAAATTTTATATAAATTCATTAACACGTTGACTGCCATGTCACCCATATATATGTGGGTGACGGAATTATTTGTCCAGATTTTAAAATAAATTTTCATGTTAATATATTCATTGCACCAAATTTGATTAGGATCAGTAAAATGTAAGAACGTTGGAGGACTACTCAATATCATACATTGAATTTTATCAATTTTTATTTCATTAAATATCTTGCCCTTATTTTATGGAATTTTTGAGGTTTCTAGTTTGGCAGTCAGTGTTAATTAACATATATTACAGGGGGCGCCACTTTATTTCAAGATGGCTGCCAGCAGGGGTGTCACTAAATGCTCACCTCGGGATTTCAGTTAGGTTTGTTTAAAGCTGTACCGAGTTTTCGGTCCTAATAAAATTATTAAAATGAATAATTCGAGTGAACATTGTTTACTATTTTTATTTGCTTGTAAACAAATTCAGTCGCCGCACTAGTGAAACAACATTTTCCTTCGGTGTACCTCATCAAAGAGATCCATTTCATAGTATGCTAAACTGGCAAACGCACGAATTTTCACCCGAGGGAACGTATGAGTTTGTTTCAAAGACAAAGAAGATTGACATGTACCCTGGGGCCGAACGAATTCTCGAACTTTCAGAAGTTGCGAACGAAAGATGAAAGTCTCTTGTCCGCCGCAGAAAATTTTCCCAATTTTCGAAAGAAAGTTCGTCTCGAGCAAGAAAGCTTGTTGTTGCAGCGTTAATTTGTCAAACATGCCGACTTGATTCGCGAAAACAATACAGCCCCGAGGATACTTGTAAACTGATGTGGATCCACGACAGGCTGGTATGCTCATTTCGTCTCGTCGCTATGTTAAATTTCCTGAAATCTGTGTGCACAACTTTTGGCCCATCGTCTGCAAAGCAAACTTGCGGCTGCTACACAGCTCCGGGAACTTGCGTGTTTACGGAAGGCAAACTTCGATTGAATCATGCGAAATAATGCGATCTTGAGGTCCCGGAACACTTATCAGGCCGAAAGGATCAAGTACCGTGATCCTGGATCGCTAAATTAGGAAAGGAAAATAAATGAAATCTTTGTATCAGAAAAGAAATAATTCTGTGTCTTGGAATTTTTATTTTCCATAAAAATCCGCTGCGTACTTTTCGCTGATAAATTTTTGGTTTTCAATTATTGAAGATTTCACAGATTTTTTTGAGATTCTCTCTCTACTTTTACAACTCGTGATTCAGGATAATGTCGTAACGTATTTCGGTGGGCACCAGATTTTGATCAGTCGAGAAAAGTTAGTGTAATTCCCGAGGAAAGTTGTCGAAGCGGAAGAGATTAACTCGGAGCAGTGTTCGAGATCGAAATGGCAAGCAGCTGTAAAGTTTTCGAGGCCTGGCCTGATACCGATGAAAAATGCATAACTGCGAAACTATGTTTTTATCGGAGGACGAGGTAAATATGCGCCGCGGAAGCTTTATGGGGCAGACGACACTCGTCGTTTCGCTCCCGCGAATACAAATGGCTGTCAAGTTGGCGAAAACGTGAGAACAACGTGGATTACCATTGAACGACAAATAATCGAGCCGTTTTTTCACAAATTTAATCAGTCCCTTTTAATTAATTTGCGCCGCGCCGAATCATTTTGCTGGAATATCAGGACCGCTCCAGCAAATAAATGTGAAAAATGGTGATTTGAAATAAAATTGCGCGAAACGTTAATCAAAATTTCATCTTCCGCGTTTGGCACAGCGACTGACAATATTTATTGGAAAAGCCAATTGAAAATAATGTGGAACAATTTTTACGAAATGATAAAATGATCGATTGTGATAAATCTCGATGAAATTTTATTCTCAATTCTGAATCGAAGCATTCGATTTACGAAACATCGAGCACAATAAAACACGACGCCACAATTACAATTCAAAAATTGTAAATATTCTCTAAATTTCTATTAGGTTGTCCGGAAAGTTCTTTTCGTTTTTTAAACAGGTATTATAGATTGGATCAAACAACCTGTCATTTTTTGAGCAATTAGAAGAATTGGTTTTCCAAATGATGTGTAAAAAAGATTTTGAAAAAATTGCAATTGGTAAGAATTACATGAGAAATTAAAAATGTCACTTTTCACAAGTTTTTTATTTGAACATGTAGTGAAAATTTAAAATATGCGTTTTGTAGATCTATGTTAATTATAAACATACTGAAAATTTCATCGAAATCGATTAATATACACATGAGCTACGAAGTGGTGAAAATCGTGGTTTTTCACGACTTTTCGTCAGTTTCTGCTTAAAATCCACAAATTCTAACATCTTTAGATGCGTGTCGTTTTTATCTGCATCAACCGATTTCGATGAAATAAAAAAGTTGTGAAAAGTGCCATTTTTAATTTCTCATGTAATTCTTACCAAGTGCTTAAGTATTTTCGATTTTTGTGCTGTGGCCGGTATTTTTTTTGTTGTACCATACAATATACTTACTATACTTACTAATAATACTCTGTGCTGGGAATTATCATGTTGTAATATTCATGTTGTAATAAATCTCATATGAGATTTCCAATAAAAAAAAAAATTGCAATTTTTTCAAAATCTTTTTTACACATCATTTGGAAAACCAATTCTTCTAATTACTCAAAAAATGAGAGGTCGTTTGATCCAATCTATAATACCTGTTAAAAAAACGAAAAGAACTTTCCGGACAACCTAATATTTCTCGAAATCGGCCCGCAAAAATGCAAAATCAGTTCCAATAAGAAAAGCTATGAATAAATCAGCAAAATTCTGTTCCTCTGAGGAAATTCCGGAAAATGATAAAACATGGCGACGGCAGAGGCTTCAGTGAAAGACAAAGAAGTGTTTCTAAGTAGAGGTAATTTCGGTAATTTAGTTTTGGTTCGAAACTGGCCGCATAATTGGCCATCAGCTTGTCAAAGATGGTGCCGATCCTTAGCGGAAGTTTCACTGGCCGCTACCCTAAGTGAGACAGTGGAGTGGGAACATTCTGTTAAACTTCGACGCGCTTTGCAGCTCTTTCAATTATTGTTAGAGCGCATGTATACTTCGTTCTTGCCCAGTGCAAACTGATTAATGATTTGAAAAATTCCTTAATGGGTTCATTGAAAGATCTGTTTACTCTTTTCTATTTTCTACTAATTTCGGGTCAAAAACTGTCTGCTTTCTATCGTATAATTTTTATTTATCTTGGGTTAAAAATTTTCGATTTTCTGCTATCTTCATCCTGTACTTCATCTCGGACAAAGCATAATGTCAATTGCCGAAAAATTGATCATCCTCTGCTGTCAATACCAAGCTTCCCGTGTGAAAGGTTCACATCCAGTGGAAGTAGTATAGGGAACTTATGGTCAGACGCGAAGCAATCTGGAACCACTGAGCCAACACTATTAATCGCAACATTTTTTAAATAAACGTACATTCCTTATAGACATTAATGTCGTTCACAGGGTGTACAAAAAATACTCGAACAGTAAAACTATTCAAAATAAACTTAAACAATATTTGCTAAGAAAATTAAAATTTTCAAAATTTCTATCTTTCTTTCTTTCTCAAAGCTCCCCGGAAACAAGTTAATTAATGAATAATTAACGGCAACCCCCCGCAAGTGGCGGCGTCTGCCCTTTAAATTTTCATAACCACCTTGTACCGTGAGCGGGCCAGTAAAAAAGAGCCACCCTTTTGCCGATTGCCCTAAATTTTGTCCCTTCGTCCGTTAACAATCGTCGACTCGGGCTGATAAATTATACAAGCCGGCGGGAACGTGACACAGATCTGTATCGCGTGACTGGCTGAAATATATATCCTTCGAATCCTATTTAAAATAACGCACGCGAATGCCCTGGGAACAATGAAAAAAGAAAAAACGTGAACGAAACGTACGTAGATGCCGACGATATCAAACGGTGTACCGACCCTTTATCAAAACGGCCGCTTATCAGATTTCCTCGAGTGGCGGACTCGAGTCTCGGCGCAAGTTTCAGTGGCTCGACGAATTTCGCCTCGAGAGGCTCCGACCGATCCAGATTATCGTTTCCTACGATTCTGTTCGCTTCGTTTCTGACCTGCCGAGAGCAACAAGTACTCTTGAGAAACGACTTAGAAAAGGACACGAGCAACGCGTAAGATTCTCCTTCCTTCAAGCCTTCTTCCGAAAACTCGAACGCAGCTGTTTTACTCGAATTTTTGCGGATTTTATGCATGCAGAAGAAAGTAAATAGAGCAGAAAATTGTACGAACGTTCCATCTAGCATAAAATTTCCATGTATAAATTAAAATAATCATTTCTCAGTATTTATTAACACTTTGATCGCGAAATAAGAAAGCTAAAAAATTCCATGAAATCAAAGTAAATTATTTAATAAAATAGAAATTGAAAAAAATTAAATGTATGATATTGAAAGTTCTCCAACTTTCTTGCATTTTACAGATCCTAATCAAATTTGGTACAATGAATATATTAACGTAAAAATTCATTTTAAAGCCTGAACAAATAATTCCGTCACCCATATATGGGTTACATGGCAGTCAACGTGTTAATATTTATTTACGCTCTTCAGGATTGCCACAGGAAATATTTTTATTTATAATGATTAGACCGCGGATTTTTATGCATTGATAACAAAATTAAGTAGATAAAATTGGAAATTATAGGACTACTTAAAAAATTTCAAATGTCAATATACTATTTCTCATCTATTAAAACTAGCAAGTGAAGAAATAACATTCTGCTTAGTTTCCATTTCTTGTAATCGATGCAGACAATTTTTATTTTGCATAAAGATCCGCAGTCTAGTAATGATTCTAACCATTTGGTTCGCTCTGTTAAAAAATTGTGCGGGTGTGTCAGGGTTTTCAATACTCGTGTGAGCAGTTGAAATTTATTTTAGCTGAAAAATAATTTAGCCATAAATCTTCTTTTGGAGAATATTATAGAACGAGGTTCCCCGAGAATTGGCAGAAATAATTTTTACTCAGCAAAAAGATCGTTAAGATTGCTTGATCGTGGGAGACGGCACTCTAATCGATCGATGGATCCAATTTCTGATGATAATCGTACAATTTTTCCGGCGAGATTGCGTCTCCGCTTCTGCGAAGCTTTTGCAACTGACACGACACGGTTGGCAATAAATCTTTCTGCTGGCTGGTTACGCAACGATTCCGCCGGTGCCCGAGGCGTTTAGGAGCAGAAAAATTATTCGATACGGGATCGGGAGTGGCTCGATCCGCTTACGGTCGATCTCCGAATCCATCAAGCTGCCGGATTATTCGGTGCCCGGAGGAATTACGTTGCGATTCGGCGTGGTGCTTCGGTTTCTGTTATCCTTGCCGTTCCCCTGTTTCTCGGACGTGAATCATTGATTTCCGACGGTCTTCGAATTATCCTGATTTCGAAAGTACCGGGAATAGTTCTTTAAATTTTTACTGATTTGAATTAGAATTCTTCGGAAAATTAACCAGTTAAATGTGGAATTTAATTTTAACCCCTTGAACTACTATCATATTTATTTTGTGATTATAATGATTAGAAATTCTTCATCGTTTAGAATTTCATAGAAAAAGAAAGATAGTTTATATTTATTGTATGCCTACCTTTTCTCCGAAGGGTATACTGTGACTCAAACAATTGATCAAATGTTCCCAGTGTAAATTTGTATTTAATTGAACACATGTTAATAAGATATGTATGTAACAAAATATTTTATTATAATACATAGATAGTTTTCGTAGTTCATACAATACAGAATTAACTTAAATATGATATACTTTTAAACAAAATTAAATGAAATTAACAAATTATGTAATGATCAAATTTTTGAGTTTGAAAAAATGAAATATTAGTACTACTTATACTCTCCTTTCGCTTTCAGTACGGCTTCTATGCGTCATGGCATACTATCTACTAAACTTTTACACTGTTCAGCCTTAATATTTTCACAAGCAGTTTTAACTTCTGACCACAATTCAATAATACTTTTTTAATTGTGATCGAAGTTGGCAACTGTTCTTTTTAGTAAACTCCATAGCTGTTCTATTGGGTTCAGATCGGGAGACTGTGGGGGCCAGTATAAAACAGTAAAACCATGAGCTGTTAACTATTCTTTGGTGATTTTTGCCTTATGTTCAGGGTCGTTATCGTGCTGAAAAATGACTTCTTCTGCGTTCTTATTTCATTTTGCCAAACTTCCAATTAAACTTTTCTGCAGGATGGATGTATATGATGTTGCAGTCATTCGACCTTCAATTTTTTCAACGTATCCGATGCCCTCACTAGTCATACAACCACAAACCATGATATGGCCTTCTCCAAATTTCAGTGTTGGATGAACGTGATGCGACCGTATTTGTTCTTTATTTCCTCATGTCCATTCGCGTCTATCGCATCCAAAACGATTAATTTTCTTCTCGTCTGACCATATTACTCGTGTCCAATCGAGATCTGTATAATTTTTATATTTTTCGGCAAACTGCATTTGAAGCTTCTTGTGCCGCTTTGTAAGAAGAAGTTTCTTTATTTTTGCACGTCCTCTTAAATTCATTTCTCGCGGTGCATTATGCTTCAGCGCTTAGGTTAATATTATGGTGTGTGACTACATTTTTTTGCATCTGTACAGCATTGTCAATGCTACCATTACGGATTGATCGTACGATTAATCGCTTTGTGGTAGTGGATAACTTTGATTTTCGTCCTGCTTTATTTTTTAATATGTTTTATTTTAAAGTTTTACGTACTGAAGACACAGTACCAGCAGAGCACAGTACCTTCTTATAAATCTCGCGACGAGAAAGCCCAGATATTAATAACTTTTTAATTTCTGATATTTTACTTCTTTTTATTGGTCTCATGAAATATGACTAAAAATATTTGTTTTATTTATTATTTTATCACAAACGTATTCTCGAATGTTTAAAAATAACGTTATGACTTACCAATAATTATATTTGTGCTAAGGAATGCCAAAAATATAAGAATTTTTCACAATTGAGCTTAACACAAATAATTGATCAAATAATGCACAGAATATAATTCTTAATACACGTCCACTTTGTACGATTACAGGGCTTAAACTGTCGTCAAATACTGAGGCAATGTTAACATTTTTTGTATATATATCAACAGTCTTAAGCAAGATTCTAAGAAAGGTGTACTGTGACTTGTTTTCTTTTTGTTCGAACATTTGATCAATTGTTTGAGTCACTGTATATCAACTACAACAAAGTAGATTTTTATTACGGTTTAAAAAAAATTAATAACATACATATTTATTAGACTCTGTTCAGAATCTTCATCACGAGTCTGACTCGATATTGTAGGGCAAGGGGTTAAAAATCCCTCGCGGCACGAAATTAAAATCAAATAATGACGAATATACACGTCGAACGCAGGCCAAATGCCGCTATTATAAATTTTACGAAAAAAGTAAAGCAAAGTGAGAAAGAATTACATTTTTATTCGATAAGAAATTAACAATTCGTTAACGTTAACCTCACCGCGATAGAGATTTGGTCCAATGTGTATACACGTCAAACGCGCTTAACTGGTTAATTCGGGAGAAGCGGGAATAGTAGACCACTCCGTTCAATTTTTATTACTTTAAATTATCCGTGGCAGTTCCAGTCAGGAGAAAAATTTTTCCGGCCTTTCAACGTGTAATATTTTGCGTCTAGCCAGTTTTTCTCGTGAATGCATAAAATCCTAGAAATTACAAGGGTCCGCGTACTTTTGAACGCCAGTGTACGTCACTGTAAATCCTGATCCAGACAAAGCTCTGGGCGGCAGACAATAATTTATATCGCAGCCACCGGACGGGAAAAGAGTATAACCGATGCGTTTCGCTGCATCGCGCGTGTAACCCTCTCACGCCCTGTCATTAATAATCCCCTTAATTGAATTATTAATCGCAGAAACACCGCTCAAAAACAGCCCTTATCCTCGTCCGCCATCGATATAATTGGCTGGCGGCGATCCGATGCGCACGAAATTTCCCACGAATCCGCGGGTTAAGTACTCGATGCACCGTGAAATGAACGGATTGTTGTGCTCGCTGACCTAGTAACGGTTAGGCGGCCCTGTTAATTGCGTTCGAAATGCAGAAGGAAAAGGAACAACGGCCGCGGTTTTGCCAGATTAGGGGAATTAACTCGAATCGAGGGGAATAAAGTTACCCCCTCTCCCTCTGTGCAATCACCGGCTTACGCGGACACATTGGTGAGTGCATCGCGTCACGTGACCGCTCCGTGGCGGAAGATTGGGGGAAGAACGTCTTGGAAGGGGAAAGGTAGAGTGAGGGACAAGTTTTCATCTGGGGACATTAATTTCGCTTTCTTCAGGGAATGGTCCTTTGCAACAGAAATAAAATGGCAATGTTGATAACACTGTCCAATACCAAACAGTTTTTGCAATACCTGTTGGGTGATTCTTATACACCTTGTCATTCTCAAACCGAATCTGCAAACAGAATTTCTCTATCACGCAACGTTTTCGAAAAAACTTGGTTTTTGTAAAAATGCATAATTTTGATAAAAAAAGACGTGTTACGCAAAAACTACACACGCGAGAGAGTTCAACTTTGAGTCAAAAGATAGAGGGGACTCTCCTCTACATATACATATAGTCAATTATATTTTTATGTACTTCCTAATAGTTGTGAATGGTTGTTAAAGTTTGAAAATGTGCCGACACGGGTACTTTTTACGCTCTATTTTTGTATTTATGTGAAAAATCCTTTATCTAGCAGAAATTTACTATACAGGAATGCATTCTACAGACATTTCTGATAAAGAAACCATTCACGAAAAGTATTTGGTTCTCTTAGTATACGAGAAGGTGAAGAAAATATTCATTGACAGCTTGTGCGCGACGCGTTCGCGCCAGACGGCCATTGCGGTCTTTTCTCGACTCGCCAGGGCCGTCGCTATGCGTATTCGACGTTGGTACCACTCTAATGTGTCTCTGCTTACTATGCTTAACTAAATAAATTTTTTTTTGTCTTTTTGGGTGCCAATCATTACACAAAATTATAATAATACGAGTTATATTCACATTACCCGTGTCGGCACATTTTCAAACTTTAACAACCATTCACAACTATTAGGAAGTACATAAAAATATAATTGACTATATGTATATGTAGAGGAGAGTCCCCTCTATCTTTTGACTCAAAGTTGAACTCTCTCGCGTGTGTAGTTTTTGCGTAACACGTCTTTTTTTATCAAAATTATGCATTTTTACAAAAACCAAGTTTTTTCGAAAACGTTGCGTGATAGAGAAATTCTGTTTGCAGATTCGGTTTTAGAATGACAAGGTGTATAAGAATCACCCAACAGACATTGCAAAAACGGAAAAATGTTTTATTTTGTTGGACAGTGTAATTAAGCTGCGGTTTCTTGTGCAACGTGAAACTGTGCAATATCCAATAGCAATTAAAGAAAATCAAATAGAAATTTATTTCTTCCTCCAATAATTTCGTTAGAATAAAAATGATACATTGCTACTGTTTTGCAATTTTTACACTGTTTTATATGGTTTCATTTTTACAAACTACACAAATAAAAATACTGGTAATTGAACAGCGGATATTTAAAGCAATCGACGAGGGTTAAATAGGGTTCTTTCTTTGACAATTTAAATAAGCTAAAAATGATATACCAATGATTTTAAATTCTCTTAGTTTTTTAAAGTGATTTCGATCATTCTCGTCAAAAAACAAACGTTTCTCGTTCTTAATTGAATTGGAAAGTTCCTCGGGAGTGGCAGGTTTGCCAATCGAAGCATAGAAAGAATCGAATCACACTTTTTGCAGAGAAACGTGCTCAAAGAGGGCTTAAGAAGTTGGCAGGACTTGAGGAAAATTCGTTCGCGTCTCCCAGCACCAGGAAACCCGACACCCCAACTTTCGTTCTGACAAAAAAAATGTCGGAAACGCTTCCTCCGACTTTTCTTGTTTACTCTCGCCCCGGCGTTCTGGTCCCCTCGCGACTAATTAAATCGAGCCGGGAAAGTACGCCTGTACCCTCGGCTGCATAATGTAGCCGTCGAACGACGCGATATCCCTCGTAAACAATTTATCAACGCCTCTAGATTAACGCTTTCTGTTTCTGCGGCGCTAATTAAAAATTCTAACCCCCGCGCTGCGGCGATGTCGAAATTAATTTTCAACTTGACAGTTCGTACGAGCGGTCGCCAAACTAATTGAGAAATTCGAAATTTCTGCGGGATCCGACAGCAATTCTAAGTACAGTGATTTCTCTGCATAGGTCGCCTAGGCCTGGGTGATAAACATCGCGGAATTATCCCCACTACCTCTGGGTATACCCCGTGAGGGGTCATGAAAACTTAGGCTTCTTTCTCCTAACCGGTACATGTCACTGGCTGGGCCCGCGTTTTGAACATAGATCGAGTAACCACTGTAATTAACACCAAATGTACCACCACCGATCAAATAACCGGTTCTAGATTTTTTATTTGACAATTTTTGAAATTATAAATGATTCAGTAAGTATCTTAGTAGAGTACGCATTGCAATAAGAACCACGCAAAGTTTAATTAAATTAAATCTTGCTATTTTTGTAAGGCAACATGTCCCTGTTAGATTTATAGCTATAGGTTCTAGATTTTGCATTTGACAATTTTTGAAATTATAAAGATGCTTTCAATGATTCAATAAATATCTTTAGTAGAGCACGCATTGAAATAAGAACTGCGCAAAGTTTAAATAAATTGCCATGTTTATATGGCAACATGTACCTGTTACATTTATAGCTCGGTACGTTTAGCGTTAAGTAAGACTACAATTATTTTATCAGAAATTTTATCAGAGGAATCTTTGCTGTTACGTCATCTCAATTTCGAAAGTGTCAGCACACTTTTGCGTGTACCAGTGCAACCGCGTGCATGTGTCGTTGCACGTGCCTTTGGGTGCAAGCAATCGTTGCACTGTGTTTACTCTGTGCACTCCGTGCACTCTGTTCACTCTGGTCGCATGTTCTTTGAAGATCAAGGCTGGTTCCAGGCAGTCTCTTTCTCTCTCCGTGCGACGAAGAACAGGAAAATGCGTGCAGGGGAAATAAAACAGCCTTTTTAATTAATTTCTCCCCAGCTGCTGGCCGGGTTCGCTATTCGTTTATTTATTCGCGCGGGAGACGGTGTTTTTGCGTCGATATTACTGCCCCCGGATAATTTACTCGGAAAGTAAATATTGATGATAGTGAGCCTGTGGATCGCGCGAACGAGCGTTTCATCGACGCTCGGTATACACTACACGTATACACGTGTTCGATACGGATTGATATCATAATTCAATGTTCGTGTTTATTAAGTTTGCCGAGGGGTTAATCATGTTGGCAGTCTTTGATGCATGGGCTTAGTTTGACGGGCTAGGTTTGCGAGGCACTAAAAATTTTACATTAAATTGTTACTATTTCACATTAAACTCTCTTTTTCTTCGCGATTTTGAAATTACACAGAAGCGTACAGTGGAGCACAAAAATTACTCGAACACAATTTCCCGGATATGTAAATATAATGTTTGAACAATGGATGTACAAATTTTTAGCCATTAGTTATAATAATACAGGGCGTCGCGAAAATGTCGGAAAACCTTGAAAGGGTTCCTGAGGTCATGTGGAGAATAAGTGTTAGTATGGAGGAAGGCAGGCTCCTTCTGGTGGAGGAGTAATTAGTAGACTGCGGATCTTCATGCATTTATAACAAAATTAAGTAGATCAAATTTGAAATTGTAGGAACATTTAGACAAATTCAAATGTCAATATACAATTCTCATCTATTAAAACTGGCAAGTGAAGAAATAACATTCTACTTGGTTTCTGTTTCTTGAAATCGATGCAGACAATTTTTATTTTGCATAAAGATCCGCAGTCTAGTAATTCGTAAATTAGTGAATTTGATAGCATGAATAGTTGAAGACGCTTGCGAGATTTACTACGAGTCCAGGAAATACGTATTTCCGTCGAGTTCCTTGAAACCTGTGCTGCACCGGAAACGTGCACCTACAAATGCATACAGTATGGCAGTCGTCGACTCAGCCGCCGCTATATTTGTTCAACGAAAGATAGCAAACGCTTGGAATGTCGCTTATAAACAAAGAATATTTTGACAACCCGACGACTTTCCTCCTCTACTGATCTAACAGTCAAAACTGTGCAAAGAACTGCGAATTTCCAGAAGGGGAAATTTCAAATGCGAGTTTAGAGGCGAGGACAGAGTTCTTGACAAGATGGCGGTCGCATTTACTCGCGAGAAAACATGGTTAAAAAGTCGAGACGAAGCAAAGAATTATTTCCTACTAAATCCTGAGAAGACCAAAGATAAAATCTTAAACTCAAGAAAGGGGCCATTAAAGCTCCGAAGATCGAGGAGAATTTCGAACAAGATGGCGGTCGCACTTGCCTGATATGCATCCGAAACACAATAAAACTTTCAGCAGCTATTTCTCCGCTCGAGGCGAAGCGGACTCTAACCACACAAGGGAAACTCGAACCTTGGGAAAGTAGAATATCAAAATTTATGTGTACAGTCGAGAGGAGCCAGCCGACAAGATGGCGGTCGATTGATGGTCACTGGGAGGCCAATACTCGGGCATAATTCACCGAAGTGCGACAGGCCTCGCGAAAACGGCTGCGTACGTCTCTGACGAAGTTCGACAATATTTCATCGAGCGAGTTACATCGATCCGGCACTCTCGAACCGAACAGAACGTCGCGATTAATCATCGCGAGTCACGAATTCGACGATTTTGCCGGGACCATTCGAATTCGAGCGATTTTACCCGGGTAAAAATTACATGTAACATGATTCTGCGCCTTTGAATGAGTGAAGACACGTTTAACACGTTAAGTGCCAAAAATCAATACTAGAGATTCTCACAAAATCAGTGTAATCTGATTAATGAAACCCGAAACTAGAAATTTAAAATATAAGGGATCCTGTATTAACCCTTCTGAATTCTAAAAACTCCAATAAAATTCGGTTTATCCGATTATCTCACAATAAAAATGAATTTCTAAACCTAGTCAAAAATCACTGTCAGTCATATGTGACTGACATGGCAGTTAAAAAATGGACCGGAAAATTTACCCTTTTCTTCAAAACTGTTTTTCATTAGCATACCATTTTTTTTTTTTGCGTGTTTAATGTCACATGAACCTAACTGCGGTTATTAGTGACCCCTGTGGATATGTCGATGGTTTGGAATATGCATTAAATGGTATAATCCGATATCCTTTAGATAGATAAGGATTCTTTTACAAGAGTCCTCAGCTTGTAAAATGTTTAACGATCCTCGCACGTTATGTTGTACTCTCTTGGCATTGAATTTTGGGCAGGTAACTAAGATATGTTCTATGGAGTTTTTAACATTACAGGTATCACAAGAGCTTGCTTCAGTTTTGGTGATAATGTGGGAATGAGTCCAGTTAGTATGGCCTATTCTAATCCGTGTTATTATGACTTGGTCTCTTCTGTTCAGCAGTAAGGCAGGGTTGGTGTCCTTAATACTATTTCGAATGTTATGTAACTTTGTGGTCTTCGAGTTTATCCATTCTTCGTCCCATGCTTCCATAGTCGCTTTGTTCAAATATTTTTGGAGGTCTTGATGGACTGTAAGTTTTGTGATGGGTTCGGATTTACTGGAAGTGGCCAATTTTGCTGTTTCGTCCGCCTGTTCGTTGCCTTCGATGTCAACATGTGATGGGATCCAACAGTACACCACATCTTTTCCCTGGCGCTTGAGTATTTCGTTTAGTTCGATGATGTTTCGGATTATTGTGTTGGTGTTATCCTGGTTTTGTATTGCCATCACAGCACTTTTAGAATCAGTA
The DNA here is from genome assembly GCA_913789895.3 of Seladonia tumulorum. Classification (NCBI taxonomy): domain Eukaryota; kingdom Metazoa; phylum Arthropoda; class Insecta; order Hymenoptera; family Halictidae; genus Seladonia; species Seladonia tumulorum. Next base: position 21,482,182 of record OU565273.1, read on the forward strand.
AAAATGATAAATTTATTAGATGTCGTTTCCTCTATGTATTTTAGAGCGAGTAAAATAGCGAACGCTTCACTACTGAATATAGTGAATGAAGATGGAAGTTTATATTGCTGTTTGTTTTCGGGCGTGCATACTACACAACCAGTACCTTGATTTGATTTTGAAGCATCAGTGAAAATATGTTTGTGGTTGGGGTATTCGTGTAATATTTCTGTGTACAAGGTTTTAATGACGACTGGGTTGCTGCTTTTCTTTTAACTTCTAGGAGTTTTACACAGGGGGTTTCAATTAACCATGGCGGATGTTGGTATTGTTTCCTCGGCATGGTAGCCAATATATCAATATCCAAATTTTGTAGATATTGTTTTAGTCGATAGTATATCACTATATATTGTATATCACTTGTTCGATGCAATTCCGCTGTTACATGCATACAAACGCTGCAGCATGTCTTCCATTCTCGCGAGAAACCCTGCGAACGTTCGCGTAAATAAATAAACAGAGATGACAATACACAGCGTCACCAGTTCCCAGAGTTCGGTTGCCGGTTCAACAATTCCCGTTAATTAAATTCTTTCCGCGATCGAACGAGGGAATCCGATCGCCTAACACAGCTCGGCGCTAAGGAGGTGTTCGAGCATTCCTAATCCGCTGGTGTCGGGCTGCGACCCGGAAGTCGCATTCCGAGGGTGCGGCCATCTCCAATAACCATGGAATAAAAGCGGCCGTAGGACAGGGGGAAAGGACGGGGTCCCATGGAACAATACGTAGAAACGTTTTTGTCAAGATTACACGATTTCGAACGCGTTCCGTTTCGCTTCAGACCTTGTTATAGTGTTTATTTCACGATAAGAAAATCTCTACCCCCTCTTTTTCTACCGACGTTGACCTCTCGACATTGCTCAGTATCAAAAAGAGAGGGTATGTGTCATATTCTATCCTTTTTCCAATATAACGCTGCTCCGTCGAACATTTTGTACAGAGTGTCCGAAGAAGTATCTAGAACTGAAGATTCTGAGCAACATTTTCCTTTGGCATTTCCCGCTGAAGCCTTTTGTTCTCGAGTTATCAACAAAAACAGCGACAGACCGTGCGGAGGGTAGCGACAGCCTCGAGCTGTCGTTGAGTAGTGAACAAGAGACGGAGCAGAAGTCGAGGGTTCTCGGTATTTTTCAGGACACCCTGTAGGAAGGAAGAAGTCCTTATTTGTCCCTTGCAATTGGCACAGAAAATTTTCATTTTGCTTTTCAACGTGGTCCGATCATTCTCGCCATTAAGTATACAGCGGATGCAAAATATAAATTGTAGAACTGTATTTCTTGTTTTAGTAATCTCAACATGTTGAGATTTGAGATAATTGAACGGTATCGTTCTTGAGTGGTTTGAATATTTTTACTGTTGCATAATTTGATCCGCTAAGTTTCGTCACAAATTGCATCAGAATCCGCAGTCTAACAATGACGCAAAAATGTTTTCATTAGCATCTCGTGGCCACGTCACCGTAAGAAGGGAACACGGAAATAAGCCGAAAATTAATCCAAATATGAAATATTACACGGTGTGTCGCAAAGGGCTAGATCAAAACATGACATAATCAGGTTATCGTTATGACTCCCACGGCAAATGGAGTAACATCATACGTGACATCCGGCAGCTGCGTCCGATACAGACGGGCTCTCCTTCCGAGTAAAATCGAGTCTCGCGATCGTAGGAAGTTGCAACATTGGTTCGTTAAGGGCCTTTGAAGAATATCAGCCTCTCCAATATTCACAATATCGCGTTCTGCGCAGCCTCGCTCGAGGCTCCTTCGCTCTCGCGTGCTCAGACATATACGTTACGGAAGAAAAAGAAAGCTCCTGGAATTTGTGAAACACAAACTACCTGTTTATTCGACTGAATTTATTTTGCCACCTTCGAAACATACCTAGGCGACACACTCGACGCGTCTCGCAGTCTTCGGGAGATTTTTCGAACCCTGAAGAAAGTACAGCCTTCGGCGAGTTCTCTTCTGTGGATTGAATCCACCGGGAACCCTGTTGTTCAAAAGAAGAAAGAATTTTCTGTTGCTGAAAATTCAGAATTTTGAGAATTAAAGGAACTATTTGTCCCCCACTTTTCTACCTCATCCGTGAATTACAATCATTTATTATAATTATTTACATTGTTTTGTTTTAAGTTTATTCTATTTGTATTTTATTGTTATTTTTATTTTATTTTTTTTATTTTTATTTTTATATTTGTATTCATATTTTATTGTAAGATAGCATTCCTCTCACTAGCCAGCATTTTTTTTTGTAAATAGTACATATTTGAAAAAAAATGATAGAGGAAAAAGTAGTACTGTTTTTTATGAGCAACACAATGACATATGCATTTTTGTTTTATTTACATTATTTTGATAGAAATGAAGGTGACCTTCAATTTTTTAAATGGAATGCTGTAGTGTGCATTTTTTTATGTCGTACGAAAACGTGTGTCAAGACGAATTCATCCATCTACTACACAATAACCTTCAAGGTCATTCAAAGTGAGAAATGGAAGAAACTATTATTTCTAGTATTCTTAGTATTCTTTCTTTATAGTATTCTTCTTTCATAGTATTCTTTATATATTCTTTATATATATAATAATTATAAGTTATTAAGTAAGCTAAGTTATAAGTTAGTTATTATTTTTTTATAATTATTTACGTAGCAGTAACACCGTGAAATGTCCGACACGACGATTGTTTGCTCACTTTCAGCTGTCAAGGTCGATATCCCGCCGTCGACAAGATGTCTGGCGCATTCCGCGCGGTCCTAACGTCCGCCATGTTGTTGCTCGTCGCATGCGAATTCCAGGATCCAGCCAGACCATCCGACAACTATGCCGCGGTCTACCCGTTTCTGGAAAAGTGGGCGAACACCACGAAGACAGCCCTGCTGACTATACTTGACGAGACCGAAGACGCTTCCAGCGTTCCTCGAAACATCCTGAACGTCCCTGTTAGACTGATCACTCTGGATCACCTGATCTCTTTGAACTGGCAGAACCAGGGACAGGACTATCGAGTGATCGAACCCGGAGGATGCGTTCTGTTTCGATTCTCGCGCATCGATAGCCTGAAGAGCATGCTGAGTTCGCCGCATTTGACCTCAGTATGGCATCCCGAGAGTTTCTACATCCTGCAGAGCCTGGGGTCGTTGGGGTTCCGTGACCTTGAGAGCTTTTGTAGACGGATGTTGGAGAGACTGTGGAGATCCAGGAGAATCTACAAGATCGTTTTTCTGGACGTTGGATCCTCGAAAGCGATCCGACCCGATCCTTTCAGAGTTGTTGGTGGGGGATGCGCTGGAGGTGAAGAGGATTTTTTGAGGGTTAATTATGCCAATCTGACCGATGTCTCGGACTTTTTTACAGACAGAATGAATTTTGGGAGGTGTCCCTTGAGGATTTCTATCTTTGAGTCGACCACGATGACCAGGTCGGGAGATCAATATGGCGGCGTGGACTACAGGCAAGCATGTTTTAGTTAAATTCCAATTTGAAAAGAACCATAGATTTGACATCTAGATAGCAAAACGTTTACAAGAATATTTAATAGTAACGATTTTATCAGTGATTTGAGACTTTCACGGCCCGGCATCATACAGTTGTATCTGTTGAGGCTTTCGGGTGTAAGCCGTGTCCTAGAGGAAGAGATTTCCCAACGTTTCGCCAGCATTGCAGCTAGCTTCATCAGGGGGTCGGAAGACACACTGATACTGTATCAGTGTGTATCAGTGTGTCTTCCGATCCCCTGATGAAGCTAGCTGCAATGCTGGCGAAACGTTGGGAAATCTCTTCCTCTAGGACACGGCTTACACCCGAAAGCCTCAACAGATACAACTGTATGATTTTATCAGTATCTATAATTAAAAAAGACCAGAAAGAAACCTAGTCAAAATTGTCACGTGACAGCTACGTAGAGACACAAGGTGGCGTCTTGTTCGATCAGTTCTTCGATAGTTGTTTATGTAAATAGATTGACAACATATTAGAAATGTACGTATAGATAGCATATCGTTCAATAGAGTACTCAATAATAACGATTTTATTAGCACCTAAAATCAAATACAACCAGAGAGATAATCAATTAAAATCCTCAGGTGACGATTACGTCAAGATGGCGACTTGCCTGATGAGTTCTTCCATTAAACTTGATCGCAGGTACCTGGAAACAGTCACCAGAATGATGAACGTCAGCCCGATCCTAATCCCAGAAAAAGACAAGCACGGTTGGTCGGAGAATGGCGTCTTCTTCGGCACCCTGGGTCAACTGATCAACGGCCACAGCGACTTGTCCTTCAACCAGTTTTTCGTCAAGTACTACTTAACCAAACGGATCCAATTCACCAATGCCATAACCAGCGACAGGCTCTGCGTCTTGGTGCCCAAGGCTCCTCCGGTTCCGGAATACCTGGTGATCCTGAAAACGTTCACTGGCCACGCGTGGCTGTTGATCCTCTCGAGCTACCTGGTAATCGCAATCGTCTACACGAGTTTAAAAGGCTCGGGATTTGCAAACAGCACCGCAGACTCGCCTCAGGGCAGCCGACGTTGCAAAATAGAGCGCAGATCGCGCGAATATCGCGGCGAGCCGCGTTCCCTCGGTGATCAACCCGAGCCTGCGAGCGAAATCGCGGGAAAACATGGTGGATCACTTCGCGGGTGAGCAAACATTCAACTGCGTAAATTGCTCTTTTCGACGGAAGCCTGTGGGCTATTTGCTCCGGCCGGCTGGCCGAAATTATTCCTGGTATTTCGTTTGTTTCGAGATTTTTCGGTTTTCGAGGCTTCCTGCTTTGGGCGTTCGGCATTTATCCGATTTTTGCCCGAGCGATTCCCGTGATGTGTGTAAACACGTTTGAGGTATCTACACTTTAACGTATCTACACTTTGAAGTTGAATTATGTTAGGATTAGGTATTTAAATAATTGACTTCACTGGAGAATTTGCTATAACTGTTTTATTAAACAACGCGGAAAGACGATGTAACCAGTTCGACTAACGGACTCGAAGTGAGGAAAAGAATAAAGCAGGGGCGAAAGAGAAATTCCTTCGTCCACTTGAAATAAGGGAAAAACCCAGGCGTCCCATCGTTTATTGCCCTGGCCCTCGGGTACGACAAATAGCAGGCCTATGGGCCCGATGACATCTTGTCTGTTATTCTAAGATAGAGAAAGCTACAGTGTTTCTCATGGACAACGAAATTCATTTTTGCTCTTTTGGCAGTTGCATTATTATTGCTAATAATCCAACAAATTACTCATTGTTTGTCTGGATAAATTGCGATACTGTTTAGATTCGATACGGCTTCCCGCTCTTTTCTGCCAGGCAAACGGAGACGAGAGTTGTTCGATTGACATAACCACTGGAACATTATGGAAACGCATAAAATGTGGGGATGCCGAATTGTTCACAGGAATAGTTAATTTTAACGATTTTATAAACACCGAAAACCAATTAAAACTTTAGAAAAGCCCAGTTAAAATTCTCAGGTGGCTGTTACGTAAAGGCAAGATGGTGCCTGGTCTAATCAGCTTCTCGAAACTTGTCGAATACATATATAAAAAGATTTAAAACATGTTAGAAATAAATATAAAACGAATTGATCACTGGAATACTCGATATTAACGGTTCGCGAAACTTGTCGGATAGCATGTATAGATTGAAAACACATTAGAAATAAATAGAAAACAAATTGTTCACTGGAACACTCGATATTAACGACTTCGTTAGCACCGAAAACGTAATATCACCAGAGTGAGACTAAATTGAACTTTTGAGGTGGCAGTTACGTAAAGATGGCGATTAGTTAAATGGCGGTGATCAAGTTCCCGGGGAAGTTGTTCGCTTTGAGTAGAATTTTGTCCACAGATTTTCCAAGGGATACAGTCCGCGGCGACTCGAGAGAGTAATTTTCCCGCGGCTAATGGTCCTCGTGAAATACTTGACAAAGGTCATGCTGCAGCCGACGCAACCTTTCGAGAATTGCAAGCCCTCATTCCCGGAGAGATTGTTCGTGATGTGCAGCTTGTGGCTCGGCCTTATTCTGAATGGAGTATTCACGTCGCAGCTGGCGGCCAGCTTCAGCCGGCTGCACTATTACGACGACATCGACACTTTGGAGCAGCTCGAGGAGAGCGGTAACTATCCGTTTCCGGTCGCGTCTATTGCTCGAACCCATTGGCGCGAAGACGACAATCCCATGAACGTAAGGCGAAACGCCGCAAATCACATATCCGCCATTTCGATGTCGTTTCCGTTCCCAAGGTTCAACGTGCCCGGGGACTCGAAACATTTTTCCAGAGGATTTCCACCTAAACGACCATTTCATAAATGTCTGTAAGCTGACGTTAGGCTATTTTTCGCATCGTTTCGCTTTTGCCAAACCCGAAGAATCCCGAATTAAATTGATTAAAAAATGGATTTCTAAAATCGTTTTTCTCTTCCTTTTTCGAGGACTGGCAATTCTGACGAGTTCAAGGGACATCATCGAAGATGCCCTGACAGATACCACGTCTCCCATATTGAAACGTCTTCGCGAGAGAATGATGTATGCGAACGAGACGGAGATCAATCGGAGATTGTTCCGCAGCAAGGACGCCGCATACCTGCACCAATTGACGACGCTGCCCTTTAAGTACAACGAGCATCAAAGACGAAAATTGCACCTGATGAAAGAGTGCCCTAAGGACTACATTCTGGCTCATATTGTACCGAAAGGTTAGCCCTTTTGTTCTTCAGATTCGTTTCAATTTCTTGTCGTTTACAGTCCCGATATTATTTTGCATTTTCCCGGAAACTTGCTGAATTTATCCGTGTGCTAATCGGACCGTGAATTTTATGCATTTTCACTCAAGATACATTCTGTGGCATAATTCGTGTTATTATTCAAATTCGAAAAATGTTTACATATTGAAATATGATGAATAAACAGCGAATCTTGCCAGATGAATATTCCATGTGGAAACAAGAAATGAAAATACATTTCTTCTTTTAATAAATAACAATATTCTTAATTGTTATAATGTTTCTAAATTCATTTAATGTTCGTACGAGTTTTCATTTCGTCGTTTGCGTCAATATAACAATTAAACCACTAATAGAGTAGAAATTCTGTCTAGATTAAATTTTTCCAAAATTAAATTTGCTGTCTAGAATCAACGGAAATTGGTATTGCTCGTTTGCAATATTAAAATACGCGTGTTCGAGCGAAACTAATTGCAATTATTCTCATTTTAATCACTGCGTCCGCAAATATCGTTGAACGATAACAGTGTAAAAAGGATCTTCGAAAATTTCAATCATCTCGTTTTATTTTTGTATTTTTTTTTTTTTATTTTATGAGGTCCTTGGGAACTCAACGAAGAATTTGATTAAAGGAAAAATGTATTTTTAACGCTACACGACCGGCAGTTTGTAAAAAAAAATCGATATTTTCAAGAACCCTTCGCTCGTGTACTAGATAAAATCATATGTTAGCCGAGGCTTCATGAATCTTTTATTTACGATCATCCGGCTCCGAGAAATCGTGCTCACCACTCAACGTTGCAGTATCTTTAGGAGAACCATTTCCGGTAGAGAGAGAAGGGGGATGTTACTCAGGCATTTTTTAAGATTTTGATACTAAAAAAGTACTACAAGCTCAACCAGATATGCACTTTCAAACGAGATACTCGTTAAAAAACAAAATTCGCTAACTTTCTCAGTGGGACACAAGTAAACCATACTCTGACGAATATTTAAAAATTTATTGGATTAGAACACAAATTCGTAGCGATTTTAAATCAACACTTTGCACTATTTTCATTCTAAAACTAAATTTTTCTTCCGTCTTAGAATATTTTCATTTTATTCATACGAAACTGATCCGATTTCCACATATAACCCAGATAGCACTGGACGGCTTAAAGACGTCTGTTTTACGTCCATTTTTGGTCTGAACGTCTTACGTCCTGAAAAGACGTCTCGTAAAAGACGTCGTTTTTACGTCTCATTTCAGACGTCTTTAAGACATCTTTTACGAGTCGTCTTTAAGACGTTTCATTTCTTGACGTTTTAGTCATTCTAAACTGCTAGAGAAAAGCTTTACAAACTGTACACACGCAACACAATATAACGCAGTTTTCCATCCTTCGAATAGACGTTTATTTATTTAGGAAAGTTAAATAACTAAATTGTTAATTTAGTACTATTATAATATATTACATATATATTCGCAATAGAATTTAGCAATAAATATTGTTTAATAATAAAACTATACATTATATATGACAAATCCAAAATCCAAAATAATATATCAAAATAAATAGATAAATAAATAAATAAGTTAAATAAATAAATAAAGCATAAAATGTTAATGTTCGCGGATATGCTGAAAAACATTCTTTGAATTTATTTTTTTTATTTATAAATAAATAAATAAATAAATTAATTAATTAATTAAATAAATAAATAAAGCATAAAATGTTAATGTTCGCGGATATGCTGAAAAACATTCTTTTAATTTATTTTTTTTATTTATAAATAAATAAATAAATAAATAAAGCATAAAATGTTAATGTGCGCGGATATGTTGAAAAACATTCTTTTAATTTATTTTTTTTTATTTATTTAATTTTTTTTGTTATCAAACATTCAATTTATATTTCTTGTACATGTATACAATATTCAAATTCAATATTTTTCTCACAAGAAAAAATGTGGCTTAAAAAATATTTTTCCAATATTTCACAAACATATCTATCTAATATTTTTGTGGTACTAGGGGTCTGTTTCGGGACGTCTTGAATACGTCTGTTCGAGACGTCTTAAAGACGTCTTTAAGACGTACAGTTTTTTCACAAAGACGTTCCAGAGACGTTCAGAAGCCGTTCGGAAGCCGTTCGTAGGACATTCAGACGTCTAATAGACGTCTGAACGTCTTTAAGACGTCTCTGTGCTATCTGGGAACATTCAAATGTTTAGTAATCTATTAAATATACATTTTGTAATGTACCAAATAGTTTTTAATATTTTTTGTAATTTCTTTGAAATAATGCCACAACAATTTCTAGTGCTTCAGAGTTACCACTCGAGTGCTAAGGGTTAAGATTCAAAGGTAAAATTAGGAACAAATATTTTCCATTCTGTTCTATTAATTTTTCCATTTTTTATATAAGCATACAAGTCTGTATAAGTTATATTTGAATTGATTGGTTATTCTATGAGTATGTAGGCGATTAAAAATGGGAAAAATTAGATTTTTGGACTATTTTGCCATTTAATTGAATTGTTCGGCGATTTTCGCCGTTTTTAATCGCAGTTTTAATTGCACACCGGGAACCGAGAAATGTACAGTTAACAATTGAAGCGATTCAGAGACCAGCAGAAGAGAGCATACTTACAGCCGCGCGGCGGTCCGCTTTGACCACGAAGTCTCGAACACTGTTTAAACAGCGATGCGTTTGCTCTGGTCAGGGGTCAGGGAGCAAACGAGTGTCAGCATGATGCGGGCTATCAGTCGTTTACCGTCGGTGTCAGTTCGCCAACTACAGGAGTACAAACACTGTTCCAGGATCGCCGTTCCTTGGCCGTGTAAACAGTATTTTGGCCAGGCTAAACAACGCTGGATTCTACGGGAAATGGTACCGGGACCATACCGCCTCGCAGTCCAGCAGCCACGTCCTTTGCGAGGACGAATCGATCACACGACACAGGAGAATCACGGTTAGGCACCTGCTCATACCGTTCGCGATCTGCCAGGTAAAGCTAGGACTGTTAACCATAAACATCTGGTTGATATACTCGACAATATGAACCGTTACACCCAACTATTCTTAAAAATATTAGAATCGTATAGAATTTATTATACGGTGGAAAAATTAACCTTGAACTTCAAGATCAAAAGTTCCACAATTTTATTTCATTGCAACGCATTCTGTTCGTCACAAGGATAAAAAGAGCAGAATATTCGTCATCACTTTTTATCCCTGTGATGAGTAGAATAAGAAGCAATAAAAAAAGCAATTGTTGACCTTCCGACCTTGAGATTCAAGGGTTCTATTGGTAGGAATCTCGAGAGAAAACATATCTTCAGTTTTTCCACTTGTCACACTGAGCGAAATTGTTTTCGGCAAAAATGAATTATGGTTAGTGAAAGTAGAAGTCTGAAGCTTTGAAATGAGACCAGAATTATTGTTAGATAATTTTTTTTAACGAAATCATCACTGTTCGAACATCGACAATTTCTCGACAGTGTTCGAACACTTTCCGAATCGAATGTTTGATGTTCGATTATTTTTTGGTTCGTTGAAAAAATATAGTTGGGTGTAGAACAAAGTGTTGGCAACATGTCGGTATTATCGATTGTTGTTGACAATAGGATCGATAGTCGCACGTCTGCTTCCAGGTCGGCTTGTCACTTGCCACGATCGTGTTTATTTGCGAGCGCAGAGAGACTAACCGTGTCGAGTCGCCAGCGATGGATAGCAGACGAAGATGAGCGACGAGATTAGGGGCCAGTGCTGGATCATAAACGGGAGGCGACCCGGAAAACACTATAGTCTCTTCGCTGCCCTCGGACAAACTTCCCGGCAGATGAACCGGAGAAGAAGTGGACCAAGAAAAAAGGATAATGTATTTTGCGAAGAAATTGTTCGACATAAATTTCCAACGCTTTTTGCAGCTCTCTCAGGGCTGCGACAAGAACAGAATTAGGATGAGTGGGTGGCTCTTTTATCGGTATTGGTCACTATAATTTGTTGATAAATGTCAAGGATAGGATTTTAATTTGCCAGTAAAGTGAAATTTTTGTTGTTTTATGCGTAGTTAACGAAATTTGGAGGGAACATTTGGATTGTTGGGATGACTGAGAAGGGTGCAAGGTATTTTCTGTTTCTAAAATTAAGTGGACACACTCAAAAAACTAATCACTTTTTTAAAATTGGACCAAAGGATTAGAATTTTTTTTCTGGGATCTCAGGATTACTATATTTTTTTCTGGGATCTCAGAAGGATTACTATATTTTTTTCTGGGATCTCGGAAGGATTAGTATATTAAATAACACGTAAAAATAATTTTTTGGTGGTCTTATGTTTTCGTTGCACTTTCTGCGTGATTTTTTGAGGTACATCCGTGCACAAAGGTTAAGGTTAGGTCCTTTTTCGCAAAAATTCTTGTATCGATACGCTTCCGATAATGTACGGTTTCACGTGGAATAGTAAATTCTGGACCAGCTAGTTTTCAGTTCGCTCGCGAATTCCAGCAAAAATACAGACAAAGGGAACGTCGTTCGAATATCGAAGTAGACCAGAGCCCGTCGCGCAAGAGTAAAAATTTCGGCGTCCACGGATGCACAAGGATATCCGTCGACTGTCAGAGGTTGCTTTTATATTCGCTTGCTTCTCGGTTACCTTTGACCGTGGCAGGTCACGAAAGAATTCGGAAAAAATCTCATTTCCCAAAAATTTCATAATTACATTAACATTTAGAGGCAACAGTAGCTCGTCTGCTTCCTCGTTCAAGAATTATTGTAAGTTGCTGGTGCAGATTTATAAATCTGCAAATATGAAAATTAATAACAGAGTGAATACACAATTAATGCCGTAAAACAAGCTCGAACGGACTCGGTTAAAGGCGATTACCGACTAGGTTACGGCGATTTATTCAAAACCCAACCGAATAAAAAATAAACAATTAGCGATGTCTCTTGATTCCGTTCCTTCCCCGGCTTTTCATTCGTGCTGGTGTTTTATTCACACCCTCCTCTCTGAAACGGGATTTTCTCGACACGTGGGGTCCACCACCTTCCTCGCGAAAATTCTTCGGGCTCTTCCCTCCTGGATAATCAATACCGGGTGGAAAACAATTGCCTGGTAACCAGTGCTAGAATTTTCCAATCCTTAAAAATCCACGCAAGACATGTTTCACCTCGAGAATCCTCCGCATCGAAGCGACTCTGAAAACATTGAAAAATTTTATTCGTGATCGAATTTTCCACAGATTTAAAGATCGAAGTCCCCCCTTCGCAAGGACACAAAGAAACTTGATGTACGATTTTTCTTCGTTATTTTATTAATTTTTAAACAAAAGGTGTACAGGCATCTTTTCACGGAGGGCTAAATTTCTAGCATCGTCGATTCTCATCTGCCACGTTCACGTAAAAATATCTCTGAGAAAACGAACAACGGTGGCCGAAAGTGGAATCTTCGAGCTTCAAAATGAGTCCAAGTTTATCGCTGTACGATTGTTTTTTCCAAAATTACAACAGGTCGAATATCGTGGAGGATCAGAAATTTTCTGCTGAAATTCCTTTCGGATCAACTTTTTTCAGGAGCGTATTTACGGTGTAGAAAAACAAAGTTGGACGGTGCCGGTTGTTAAAATGGAATTTCCAACAATTTGCTGCCTTCACGACCGGCGTAAAAATTTCGCAGGAATGTCGAGCACAGACAGCAGACGCTGGAATCGTTGGCGAACAATCTCGCGCGGCGATTAAAAGTTCGCAGGGTTACAGGGGATCGCTGATGGGTCAGAGTTCCGGTGTTAACCCTTAGCACTCGAATGGTGACTGTAAGGCACCACTAAAAATTGCAGTATCGTTATTCCAAATATTTTTTAAATTATTAAATTTGTTTGTACACTCCCGCTCATAAGTCTTAGGACAGTGATCATATTCGCATTCAACTTTGTAAAAATGAAATAATCGTTGAAAAATGCGAACAAACTTATCCTTATTTAAAGGTTTACTTGTCAATGAAAGAATGCTGCACTCATATATCAAAAATCCTACCAAGAAGTAAAAAAATATATTTTCTTTTCATCGAAGAATCCGCCACGTTTCTTTATTACAATTTCCACTATTCTTGGCATTCGCGTGATCAATTTTTTTATGCTTTCTGTTTTATATAATTCCATTATCGTTTCAAAATATTCCATAAATGTGTTTTCGAAACAGGGCAAAAGTTTCGTACCTGTCTATCCAGCTCATTTCATAATTTTTAATGAATTTATTATTACTCTGATGTTGATCCAAATAGTTTTTACATATTTTTGACGTGTGTTTTGGATCATTATCGTGCATAAATGTAAAATTTGGCCCAATTAAACGTTGTCCAGATGGTATAGCCCCAGATAGCACAGAGACGTCTTAAAGACGTCTTTAAGACGTCTGTCAAAGACGTTCAGACGTCTATTAGACGTCTGAATGTCCTACGAACGGCTTCCGAACGGCTTCTGAACGTCTCTGGAACGTCTTTGTGAAAAAACTGTACGTCTTAAAGACGTCTTTAAGACGTCCGTTCGACGTCTTTAAGACGTCTCGAACAGACGTATTTAAGACGTCCCGAAACAGACCCCTAGTAGCACAAAAATATTAGATAGATATGTTTGTCAAATATTGGAAAAATATTTTTTAAGCCACATTTTTTCTTGTGAGAAAAATATTGAATTTAAATATTGTATACATGTGCAAGAAATATAAATTGAATGTTTGATATAACAAAAAAATTAAATAAATAAAAAAAAATAAGTTAAAAGAATGTTTTTCAGCATATCCGCGCACATTAACATTTTATGCTTTATTTATTTATTTATTTATTTATAAATAAAAAAAATAAATTAAAAGAATGTTTTTCAGCATATCCGCGAACATTAACATTTTATGCTTTATTTATTTATTTAATTAATTAATTAATTTATTTATTTATTTATAAATAAAAAAAATAAATTAAAAGAATGTTTTTCAGCATATCCGCGAACATTAACATTTTATGCTTTATTTATTTATTTAACTTATTTATTTATTTATCTATTTATTTTGATATATTATTTTGGATTTTGGATTTGTGATATATAATGTATAGTTTTATTATTAAACAATATTTATTGCTAAATTCTATTGCGAATATATATGTAATATATTATAATAGTATTAAATTAACAATTTAGTTATTTAACTTTCCTAAATAAATAAACGTCTATTCGAAGGATGGAAAACTGCGTTATATTGTGTTGCGTGTGTACAGTTTGTAAAGCTTTTCTCTAGCAGTTTAGAATGACTGAAACGTCAAGAAATGAAACGTCTTAAAGACGACTAGTAAAAGACGTCTTAAAGACGTCTGAAATGAGACGTAAAAACGACGTCTTTTACGAGACGTCTTTAAGACGTCTTAAAGACGTCTTTTCAGGACGTAAGACGTTCAGACCAAAAATGGACGTAAAACAGACGTCTTTAAGCCGTCCAGTGCTATCTGGGAGAGTTATCATGTAAAATGTTTAAATAGCCTTCTTTATTTAAAACACTGTTTTATTTGCCCCAAAACAACCCCATACAATTATTGATTGACCTCCATGTTTCACTGTTGGCACTATACAGTCAAAATTTAATTTTTTATTGACACGTCTACGAACATAAACACGTCGTTTGTTACCGAACACCTCGAACTCACCTCGACTCATCGGTCCATAGGACATTTTCCCAATCTCTAATTGTCCAGTTTTTATGTTCTTTTGTCCACTGAGAGAGTATCATCAGCCAAGCCTATTAGACACGCTATAAAGCGATGCGACTAAATTTTTAAATAATTTAGAGAGTGAAATTATTAATTTCATCATTCTTATCACGTAACTATCATTGAACATATGAGGATACTTATATTATGTAATTAATGCAGTTAAAGGTTCATAATCTATACGAAATACCAGAGTCTTATTAAAAACCGGAGATGTCCTAAGACTTATGAGCGGGAGTGTATGTAATAAACTACTAAACATTTCAGTATTGTAGAAGTAAATTGCACCATTGTTGGTATTTATAACATGAAAAAAAATATATATAGAAGGAAAATATGGTAATTATTTACATTAGGGGCTTCCTCACCGATTTTGATGACCTTGAAATATGTTGTTAAGGTCATCATTCTGAACAACTTTTTCCTATACATGTTACCGTCGCTCAGCTTTAGTTTCCGAGATATTCGCAAAAAAGTTTCAACATCTCAAAAAGTGATCGGAGTAGGTGTGGGTTAGATTTGAAGGTAAATATTTACATTAGGGGCTTCCTCACCGATTTTGATGACCTTGAAATATGACCCGAAATATGTCCGTATATGACCTGTCAACATAAACAGACAAGACAGTGTGTCTCAACTGATTGAAGTCGTTTTAAGTTGTGACCGTGGCCGCCTTATCGGCGGCCACAATTTCAAATCTGACCCACACCTACTCCGATCACTTTTTGAGATGTTGGAACTCTTTTGCGAATATCTTGGAAACTAAAGCTGAGAAGCGGTGTAGTTCAGAACTATGACCTTGACAACATATTTCAAGGTCATCAAAATCGGTGAGGAAGCCCCTAATGTAAATAATTACCGAAAATATTCTAGGTCGGAAGAAATGTTTCGTTTTGTGGTTAAACAAAATCATTTCTACGGAACCAAATGCTCTTTGGAAGCGCGATTAGGTTGTTGTTGCGGAATTGCTCCTCCTGACAGAGGAGCGTACTGTTCCGGGAAATCGGGACGCGCCGAGCGGAATCTGATAGATAGACCCTAATCAACCTATATCTTCTCGAATCAACCTAAAATCAGCCTAAAGAACTTCCTCTTCGAGACTCACGCACGTTTTCCCACGGTTTCCTGAAGACTTTTAGCGTTGTTTGTGGGAGACGTGATTCGCAGGGTGGAAAGGAATCTCGTGTCGTCCATTTTGTCCTGCAGGGGAGGTCCTTGCATGTTTTTATTGACCTAGAAAACTTTTTACGCAACTTATATACTGTATTGGAAAGTTGATCGAGAGAAAAGATTTTCCGTCTCGAAACAACAAAAATTTGTTCGGAACCATTGCTAAAAAGGAGGAACGCGATTTTTATAAACTTTTTCGCGTACTTTTCGACGGCAACGGCAACCGTATTCGCGAACTAGAAAATTACCTGGAATAATGAATTATTTTAACAAATTCTGTTTCAATCAAGGCTAGGTCAAACAGTGATTGGACATCGCTTTGACATGGCACATTAATTAAAAAGTTGCTGCCAGAACCCAGTTAAATATTAAAACGTTCGCTGCAGCGCAACCGTGAAGTTTGTTTAATATTTTCCAGATTCCGTGGCATCCTGGCTGCACATATTTTCCGTTGTAATTTTATCCCGCCACGCGGGATAATAAATTCCGCGGAATTTTTGTCGACATTGGCTTATGATAGTTGGCGTCCCACCAGCGTTAATAATTTATGCGACGAGGCGACTTGGTAATGACGTATCGCGCATGAAATTCATGACACCGCAAAGTGCGAGAGCAAGAGGGAGAGAGAGAGAGAGAGAGATTGCGAAGTTTGCATAATGCACGCAATAAGTTACAAACCGTTCCGCATAATGAAACTGATATAATTAATGGTTTCGCGGGTTGCGGTGAGAACTACGCTAACTATGTTAAAGGTTAGAATTCCGATGGAACCGGTCGGCGACCCGTCGACACGTGTCCGGTAAACGTGTAACCCGAGGAGTGTCCTGATTCGTCCTTTTTATCGAGTCCTTTGATTTTATCGACATCCTCGATTTCGAACACCGACAACGTCAGAAGCGTGAATACTGCCGTCAGAATATTTTTCCATGTCGCCGAGTCGCGTTAATAATAAACAGTCTATCCTATCGCTCGTGGAAAAAAAATAATAATAAAAGCGGAAGACGTGGGAACGTGGCCGAGAAAAGGACGACGGAGTGGGCGTCGATGGAAACGATAAACAGCTGTCGAGTTCTCAAAGCGACGACTTCGGGGAGACTAGTTCCTGAGAACCTAATTAAAAAGGCATAAATGCCGGAGCTTCGCTAATTTGCCTTTCGGTGCAAAGCGGCTGACCTTCTGACGATTTATCGGCGCCGGAAGCGTTTAGGTTGTGTACAAATTTTATAAATTCTCGGGAATGGCGGTCTTAACAAGCGGTGCTGATTGTTTATTCAGATGAGCAATGCTTCTTAAGTCTCGAGAACTTCTTCCCAGTGTTCTACTTTAATAATGACGGAGGATGCTGATGAAGCATGAGAGAATGGTACGAATACAATTAATTTTGTTCGAAGACGAATAAAAATAGGTAGTAGTACATATTTCACTGGAATATTTCATTTTATGCGATATTTTATTTAAATTAGGAACTCTTTCACGCTTTTTTCTGATTTAAACATGGCTGACGGTATCGAGTGAACGGAAAGTAATGTTATTTCACTAATACAGACGCTAAATTTGTTTAAAGACGACTAAAAATGGGGAACGGTGAATTGTTCACTCGAGTACTTCCTTTTTATAATTTTATTAACACCGAAAATTAAGTAGAACTTCAAACAAACATAATCGAAATCCTCAGGTGAGCGACTAGTAAAACCTTGCGGTAGCCATCTTTAAATTCTTTTCACCGTAAGTTTTACTTAACTCTCCCTTTATGATTTACAATAGTCTACAAACATATGAACTCACATAACAATCTTCGGTTCCATTCTTTAGATATTTTCACCGTTTTGCGATCTGTTCATGTTAGTCGTAAATGCATAAAGTCTGCAGTCAATGAAATACACAACTTGTGTAATAACAGTTCGTTTCGACGCAATAACGGCAAAATGAGATTCAAGACGAATCGCTCGTGGACCACGCTGTTCCAGCATCCGTTTACTTGGAGTAATAAACGCAGTTTAGCAGAGAAGTTCGGGAACAAGTTGGTAGTCTCGGTAATGGATAAGGTATCTCGAAACTTTCTTTGAATCGCAGGTGCCTTTCCGAGCACAATTATCTGAAAGCTTTATATATACACCGGTGAAATAAAGCACAACGGGATAGCTTCTCTCTTTCTCTATCTCCCTGGGGAGCTGCGGCTTCATTTATCCGAGAAATATGTTTATGCTTGCCGAAACGGGAGAAAAATCTTCGCTGCTCTCAATTTTCTTAAACGCGAGCGGAGAGATTGCGAGATAACGTTACGTCGAAAATATTAAGGTGAGTCGACGATCGTCCGCCATCTTGGATCTGTTGTTTCTATTCCAGAAGCGAAATTCTCGGATCTTTTATGACTGCAATAAAACATATTTCGGTTTTACGAGCAGAATATTCCGTGTTCGAGAAAACATGCGAAACGAGCGTCCAGAATAACCAACTAGCTTTCGTTGGTAAAATACTGCATTCAAATGATTATGCTCCACGTCAGTAGTACCATAATCCGCCGTGGATCATTTTAATCCTCAGCCTGTCGCGTGTAATCCGCAGGACTGTTTTATTTGCGTAATTACAGTTTTTAACCAAGTTTAGAGTTAGACTGTTTGCATTCTAGCCCTTACATTTTTTTTTTTTTGTAACTAATTTCAATTTTCAACAAACTGTAACACGTTTTGTTGAATTATTTTTCTTCCGTTTGCTTTCACGTGTTTCCTCGCATTTCCAAAATTGTGTACATACCGCATTAAGAATTTCTCATTTTGCCAGCAAGCTCGCCGTGAAAACAAAATGGCCGCTATGTACCTCGTCCGGCCACATAGATCTCGGCAATGAAAATGATCGTAGCCCCGAGCAGCCCAGCCAGCAACAGCAGAAACGTGAGGGAATAGTGATTCAGCGTGAGCATGATCTTCCTCTCCTCGTTCTTCAGCTTCCTCCGCATCTTGAAGATCTTCTTCTTGTAAATCGTGTTGTCGAACCAAAAAGCAGGCAGCCCAGCCTCGTTCAGTCGCAGCAGAACGAAGTTCACTCTTTCAGCATAGGGAGACTGAGATCTGAGAACATAAGAGACGCGATAGTTCATGGGACACTCGTCAACGACATAGATCAACGGGTTCCCATCCTTGTCGTAGTACGCGAAGTCTCCGATTATCATCGTATAGTATCTGGTGATAGCAATCTTATTCTCGAAGGCAACTATGTCTTTCGTCTTCTTTGACGAACTAATCACGTGGATCAACTGGTCGAGCTTCATGCCGATCGGAGTGTCGTCTAAAAAGGCGGTCTTCAGGTTCGCATACTTGGTGATCAGCGTTCTGCCGGACTCTATCACGTCCTCCAAGGTGCGCAGCTGGGGATAGTGAAAGGGCTTGCTTAGGCTAGACACTAGACAGCTCTGGTAGATCCCGTTCACTATGAGTCCGAAGAATAATGTTCCAACGAGCAGTGACCTTTGCGCTGGGCTTTGTCCTTTTTGGAGAGGGTAGCAGAGGACTTCAACGAAGTGGGAGAACTTCAACAATCTCTGTGGCACTTCCGGGGGCCCTCTTCTGGGCTCCAAGGTCACTGAATTCAGCTCTTTCAGATGTCTCCTCCATTGATTAGAAGAAGAAAATCTAATTTTTCTGGGCTGTGAAGTCTCTGAAGAATCAGCTTTCAGCTCTTTTAGGTCCCTTTTCAATTGACAAGAAGAAGAGTCCCCCGAAGAGCCAACTTTCAGCTTCTCTAGTTGCTTCTTCAATTGACAAGAGAAAGAGGACCTGTCGAAGGATAAAATGTTCCTCTGGATCACTCCCGGTGGTCCTTCTCCTGGCTCCAAATCCCTTGAAGAGCCAGATTCTAGCTTTTCTAGACACCTGTTCAATTGATTAGATGTTCTAGAAGACCTACTTAATCTTCTTCCAGCTTGAAGACTATGCTCTCCCACCACCTTTGTCCTACGGAACGTCAAGCTGGCATACCCCAAGTAACACCACAGCAAACTGATCACAATGTTGTACACCATGAGCACAGCCCAGACGTCCTTCTCGAACGGCATGAAGGGCATGTAGGCTTTCGGGACCAATCCAGAATCCGGCGACAGAAAGCATAACTTGTCCTCGTACATAGACGACGTGAACTGGAACTGTGTATGCTTGGTGTACAGCTTGACGAAGAACCCTGTGATCACAATCTCCGCGTTGCCACTCTCGATCTCCTTCAAGGCCTTGTCGAACGGATCGTCCATGAGGAAATCAATCTTCTTCATAAAAGTCACGTGGAACTTGCTCTTCAGGGCCTTCTCCAGGGAGTAAACCACGTCTCCGTCTACCTTGGATAATCTCAGCTTATTCTGTTCATCGTAACTGTACCCCATCAGCAGGGACTCGAAGACTATCACGTTTAGGGGATAGTTGTTCAAATTGCGAAAGCTTTCGAACAGACGAGTGTTCTCGTTTAATACCTCCTGAATTTCTACAGCAGGCTGGAGCACCGTTATCAGACCGTCTTCAAGGTCTTTAAGATTCCCCCAAGATGCATTGAAGTAGTCTTCAGGTTCTATGGCTGCGGATTGAAGACATAACTTCTCAACGTCCCCGAACTCCTCGCCATAAATCTGAAACGGCCTGAACGTAATCAAACAGCCAAAGTCATCGTGCAAGGGCACGATGATCGCTCTGTAGACCCCGTACTTGGTCCACAACTTCTTCAGCAAGTTCCTCCAGCGCTCGACAACCCTCCTGCTCGTGACGAAGATGAGATACTGATTGCTGCTCCTCCAGAGCCCGGGTTGCCAGTACGCGTACGCGTAAAGGCTGTAGAGATCTTTGACAAAGATGATCCAGGTGATCTGCGAGAGATTCATCCGCGCGATCGCCGAGGACAAGTCCCGGGATCTGACCTTGTAAATGGGGAACACCGATCGAGATCTCCCGATCGACGCTTCGCTGGCATACTCGATCATGAAGTCGACGAAACTCGAGCGAAACTCCGGCAAGATCACCGATAACGCCAGAGGACGGAACTCCGGAGACTCGTTGACGAAGTTCAGGATTGTCCTCAAGTTCTTCTCGGCTTCTGCATCGTCGGGCTGGCGGTCTGCGGAACAATGCAATCGTCTACGGAGAGAGGCGGGTCGCTGAGCCACGCTCGATCCCGTTAGAAACGCTATGCAGAACAGTATGGTGGTCTTCATGGTCTCGCGGGGATGTTGTTGTCCATGCCCCAGGAGTTATTCGACAAGATTAGACATTATAAGGTAGGTGTCCTGTTAAATTCGTTCTCAATCTTGGTCCAACATGTTCCCAAGGAGTTGTTCAACAAGAATGAACATAATTATCACACATAATTAAAATAATTGTCACACTACATTCGGTTTCAATCCTCGTCCAACACGTTCCCCAGGAGTTGTTCAACAAGAATGAATATTTAAAAATAATTGTCCTGTTAAATTCGTTCTCAATCTCAGTCCAACACATTCTCCACGACTTGTTCAACCAACGAGTATGAATATTAAAATAATTGTCACACCAAGTTCATTCTCAATCCTCGTCCAACACGTTCACCAGCAGTTGTTCAACAAGAGAATAGACATTATAAAATAATTATCCTGTTAAATTCGTTCTCAATCTTGGTCCAAAACGTTCCCCAGGAATTATTCAACAAGTATGAACATAATTATTACACATAATTATCACACATAATTAAAATAATTGTCACACTAAATTCGGTCTCAATCCTCGTCCAACCTATTCTCCACAAGTTGTTCAACAAGAATGAACATTTAAAAATAATTGTCCTGTTAAATTCGTTCTGAATCGGGGTCCAACACATTTTCCACAAGTTGTTCAACAAGAACGAGCATCGATGGTAAAATAATTTTCGCGTTGAGCTTATTCTGAATCGTCTGCGACACTGAACCGCTACCAAAATGGCGGCTCCGGGAAGAGGATTTTCGGTCGAAGCGTCCTCGCTTCGATCGCAACAACGATGGCGGCCGTGACGACAATGATGATACAGTGGATATTTGAGCGTCGGTTCACCGGAAGCCTATAAAGATAAGAGAGAGCTCGTCAGATCGGAATCTAACACGAAGATTCTCGTTCTCGAACAGATCGATAGAAACGAACAGACGTCGACGGAAACTGTCGTAAATCACCTGGTTCGACGCTCCTCGGGGCAATAAAAGGAGAAAAGGTGCCGGAGCGCCGCGACGCTGTCCCTCATTTTCTCGCGGAAGTTCGCGATCGAAAAAACAGACAAACGACGTCCGAGCCGGTTGTTCCGTCGCGAAGCATCCTCGTTTGGGAAACTAACGCGCGGAAAGGAGCGTCGTCGAAAATCGAACGATGACTCCGCGAAACGGGAAGAATGGAGTCGTTACCTTTGACGGGTGCGTTCGTTTCCTGGAAAACTTTCCTCTGGCGATGTAATATTCAAACCCTTGGGGATCGACTGCAAAAAAAAAAAAAAAGAAACACGATAGAAGCGCGTTACAATGCCCGGCGTATTTTAATATCGTTATTGTCGCTATCCTGACCATCGACTTTCGCTCGCGATCTCTTTCAGGCTTCGAAACTGTGTCGAGCGTTATAATCTCTGGAAATAGCAAGTAATACGTGGAAACGATATGACCGGAATTAATTAAACTTCGTGAAAAATTGTCTGATGACAAGATTTTTACAATTTCGGTAATAGTGAAAGAAACAATCATTAACCAGACATTTCCACTGGTTCAGTAATTTTAGTATTAACACTTTGACTGCCAAACTAGAACCTCAAACATTCCACAAAAACAAAACTAGTTATTTAGTGAAATAAAGATTGAAACAAATTAAACGTATGACATCGAGTGGTCCTCCAACTGCCTTGCATTTTACAGATCTTAATTGAATGTGGTACAATTAATGTATTAATGTAAAAATTCATTTTAAAACCCGGACAAATAATACCGTCACCCACACATGGGTGACATGGCAGTCAATGTGTTAAATATCCCTCTGGGAACCAGCTAGTATGACTCAGAAGTTCCATAGCCATGGTTATTGAATAATTCTTTAGTATATTCTCAGCTGTGAATCGTACTGTTTGAAACCTGTTAAATAGTAAGTAATATTTAAATAATTTCAGTAAGAGATCAAATATAGTTTCTTCTTCAGATTGTTGCTAAGATAAGAAATATTAAATAATTCCGTAGGCGTAATGCAGTTGTTCAAAATTCTCCAACATTCTTGAATTTTTAATAGAACTCTTTTGAAATTTTCTTCTTGTGCAGTTAAAAAAGATTTATAAATATTCAGTTATTCCCTTGTCAGGTCCCTACGGTAGCCATTTCAATATACATTTTCATCAATTAATTTTTCTTTCCTCTTCTTCGTCAAGAGACCCTCCCATTAAACGCCATCGGTTAATTATCTTATTAATCTAAGTGCCGGTTCCATCACTCTTCGGTGAACATACTTCATGCTCCTATTGCATCGTGCTTCACTCTTCGAAAAACGCTTCGAACACGATCGCGATCCTAACAGACGGTTTATTTAGTAATTCTTTGAAGAACACTGCAATTTGTGGGTAGTATTTATTTTACGCGTAGTATTTGTCTTATTTTACGTATTTTGTTTGTGCGTTCATTTATTGACAAGCCTTCGCGATTGATGGTAAGCTGATTCTGTAATCGAATTTTACCGCGTTTAAAGCAAATGAAAAATTGTGTTAACATCGTCAGCGTTGCGTGCAAAGGACACCGGTGATTTTTCATTCGGTTTTCATACAATCGATGTCGCGTATGTGTGACAGCTACGACATTTCACCATTACCGTTTAAAGTCGTCCGCGGAGTGTCTCTCTGTGAACATGTAATGCAATATTTAAATTGTTTTTATATTGATTGCACGCCGTATCGAGAGCAAACTCGGTCTTTGACAATCGGCTGCCAGGTAAAACGGTCACTGACGCAGGAGAAACTAATTTATAAAATAAAGTATTAACTCAACAAGAGATTGAATAAGAAATGTCCAACAAATAAAACTAACAAGCGTTAGAATGGGAATTTATTTTTCAAACATTAGAATGGGAATTCATTTTTCAAACGTTAGAATGGAAATATATTTTTCAAACGTTAGAATGGGAATTTATTTTTCAAACGTGAACTAAACGAAAACCTACACTAGATAGGTCTAGTATAAATTACTAAATGTTCAACAATTTAAGCAAACACTGAATTCTGTCAATTCTCAAACACATTGCTCGTTAAAAAACATGGCGGACGTCAACAAGAACAAAGCGCAGTATAAACACAGGACCGAAAATAAAAATAAATTTGTTACTGGTGGTTTTGTTCTAATTACTCGGATAAAAATTAATTCCAACGATGCACAGGCCCCAGGGGATGTTTTCCCAGAGGATCCCAGCGACGTCCGGCGAGGACGTCTGTTCGGTCGGAGCGACGTCCCTATACTTAAGCTTCTCCGAGGAACTTAACGGCCGGAGTTTTGCAAGAGTTTTTGTGTTTGCCCCGAGCAAATCGAGGGAACGTTTATATCGCAATTTGCGGGGTCCTCGACGTCAGTAACGTGACAAGTCATTAAGTCGAGGATTGTTGCTTCGGACGTTGCCGGACAATCGCGCGGCGGAAACGAGCCTGTTTTCTTGCCTCGCCCCTCCCCTAATTCCTCGAGACTATTCCTGGTTAATCATCCCTTTCGTTTCCAACCCTCTGTTTTTTCTTCCCACCCCTTCCTCTTTCTTCGGCGCTCCCGAAATTTCTCGCGAGATTACTCGTGCCCCCACATGATTTTGCTCGCTGTAATAATAATCCTCTTCGTTCGAATTATATAATTATTTCCTTTGCTGTTTCGAAATTTTACAAATTCGAACGCCTCGACGGACGTGAAATAATTTTTCTCGTAAATAGAATCGAGACGATCCTCCGCCATGTTGTAGAATTAATTAATATAGAATTTGTGCAGTGTGTTCCATTTTGAAATGGAAACAGCTTGAAAATTAATCTTCTTTCGCGACTTTTATGAAACTTCCGCGATAAAGTGAAGCGAGACACCCGCCATTTTGACGAATCCACGTCCGCCATCTTGTGTTGCCATCAGCCCCCCGGTGTAGAAGTTTTTTCCAGTCTTCTGACGAAGCTTTTTAATTTCCTGGAGTAGAAACGGAAACGGGGAAGAAAATTTTAAGCGTAGAATTTGTATAATTTTGCATTACATGTTATCGCGTTCTTGATAATTGCATTGTCGCTCGTTAAAATTACGTTCGTCGAAGACCTTGGCTGTCGCGTATTGAAATTCAGGTTGCTCATAATTACGCATCCGCGACTGGACCGGATGTCGTTCGCCTATTCAATTAACCGCGCCAGTTAACGGGTGAAACACCGGTTTTCCGTTCTCGCTTTTATTACCGGTTAATTAATAACTTTTCCCATCGGTCGTCCGACAACGTTCTCTTCGCAACTTCAATTTTAATTAAAAGGCGACGATGACACCCGGCAACGTTAATTAAATCTGACATCTTAGTCGCTTAGAGCGCATTCATAGTGCACGGTGAACTTACTGTTTCGAGATTACCCTGATTATGCTAATCAGCGACTTAAATTACCGAACCCGAAATTAGTCCTCTCTGTTAGGTGTAATTAATTTCTGGAAACCGACGGTTAATTAATTACTCAACACCAACATTTTGATAACAACGTTGGAGAGTGCAACGATTAAGGTTAAATTAGTTGGAAAATAAGGTTAGAGGTAAAAAGTGATCTGCGTACGAGGCCGATAATGAGCTCTTAAATCAACAGGTTATATAATTACCCGCGTCGTTCTCGCTCTGTCCGAATAATTGCGATCTCGTTCTTTTTAATTATTCGGATCGTTTGATAACAACCGTTGTTGTAATGAAAGAATGTCGTTCGAGTCTCCTTTTTGCATAAAATTCGTCGAATGAGCGTCGCATAATTAATGAAGCCCTGTTCAGTATCGTTGAGGGAACCTTTGTAATCCGAACGTTACATGCGGTGCTTAACAGTTAATCTCTATGCAAATTTACAAGTTTCGCGGAGCGATCGTTGTCATGATGCACTCGCAATATTTCGAAATCTGCAAACACGCTACGGGACAATTTATGTTAACACCGATTGTTGTCACCGGATCGTGACCTCATCATTTTCAAATCTATAAACACATGGTGACGTTTCATTTTATTTTCTCAGATTAAAAGAATTTAAGAATTATTATTATTTGAAATTCATCAAGATTATTAAAAGAGAATAATTGGAGATTGTATTCAGTTACGCGTTCATTAGAACGGACGTTGCAATTGAAATTCCATTGCGGAGCAATTAAACGAAAAACTTTTTCGACAATCATGCTAGAACGCTGAATTGTAATTGCAGTTGCAGTAATTAAGATCGGAATCGCTCTGCAGGTGATTCGATACATTTTCCTGTGGGCTAAACATATTTGCTCTTCGCATTATAATTATCGGCAGTGTCGCGCGCGAACGATAGCAAACAAGTTTCTTTGCTTCTATCTGGGAAATTAGGCGATTTCTGCTCTAAATGAAACGAATTCAATCCCCGGTAGCTACGCCATTGGGTGTAGTTTGGCGAATCAGAGAGCGTGGAGAACAAATTGCTACAATTTCGACATCCCCCGAGGACATTGGAAAAAGAAAAGGTATTACGGAACAGAAGCTTCCTGAGGCGAAAGAATTTCTCGCTGCAAAAACAATAACACGTTCTTGCAATTTAGCACCGACCCAAGCGTAATTGATCTATGATATGCTAAAAGATCATCTGGACTAGATCACCTTAAAGGGGTTGCAATCTCTTTCCTTTTGTAAAGCAATCTATCTATCTATCTCTCAAATAAAAATCACTTGCAGTGTACCGATGAAACAATACTAATTAACACTAGAACTACCGAGTAATAAATACAACTGATTTACATTGCTTTGTGTTAATCACAAGTGTACATCTATTCAAACCTTATACCATTGTTATTCTAACATATGCTTCAATAAAGAAGTTCATTAACAAATTTCTGATAAAAACATTTTTATAATTTAAGTAATTGTGAAAGAAAAAATGGGGAGACTGATTCGGTAGTTCTAGTGTTACTGATAAATATTTTTTGTTTCCAACAAACTTTTACCGACACATTCCTCACAATTTTCCGATTAAAATGAGTCCAAACACGGCATACTTCGGATCAGATTTACTCGTTTAATCCGCGATACAGTAGAAAACCTCGATTATCCGAACCGCTATCTGAATTATCAAGTGAATTTCACGTTTTAGAGTGTAATAGAAGAAAGTAAATAGTATCAAACGGTTTATATTCAACAGGATTTACCTATACAAATCGGTAATGATTTACTCTATCATTGTAACGTTGATTAGTTCGGATAATGGAGGCTCCACTTGATCGCAGATTAAAGAAGCAAACGTGCTCCGAACTGTGTCGTGCTTGAACTCATTTTACTCGGAAAAATGTCACGGATACGGTATTAAAATTGTTACCGAAAAAAATTAATAAAAATGAGAAAATTGTTATTGGACAACGTTTCTCGTGTCACTCTGCGTCAAAGTGCAAAGCGTTGGAAAGAAAGGAAAATCAAAGGAGGGTGAAGCAAAGAGGGCGAAAGCTACGGTGTCATTGTTCGTCAGCTTTATCACACTTTCACTGAAATGGCGGCGATAAGGGTGCGAATAGCGCCGGCTGTTTCCCGTCGGAACGAGTTCATCCCACGCGATTCCTGATTCCCGATTCGACCAGGCGACTTATCCGATCTTTGTGGCCGCGGACGAGGTCGTCGATCGAAAAGCCAAACCGGGGGTGTTCGAGTCAACAAAGAGCCCCGGAGGGCAGTAAGTTTTGATCGACTGTCTCAGGAAGACGCGACGGCCGCCGCGAGCAAATTTGGGATCGGGGTAAACAAAGTGCGATCGTTTATGCCAGTGATATCCTCCTCAGATAGGCCACGGTATCTTCAGCTTCGAGGTGACAGTGATTCAAGACTCGACATCCCGCTGGGACTCGCGTTTTATATCGAATCGAACGTTTAACTAACAATAAGATACCACTCTGCTGGATCCTCCAGCTGCGACGACCATAATTCTTACTCGAGGAATTCTCATTTTTCTGGTATCATTTCTCCTCTTGTCAAATCAGCTAGCATTCTTCTACTTTATTTTGGTTGATCTTCTTTGATTTTTAGAGAGATCTGGTTTCATGAAGATAAAAAACCATTTCCTTAACACTAGATTCACTCATTCAAAATGGAGGATTCTAATATTTTTAATGTACCAATATTGAGACTGTAAAGATGCATCCATGAGGAATTAAAGAATTGATTTCTTTGGGTGTTATATATTATTTAAAAACTTGCTACAAATTTTGATAGATACACTCATGTTATTTTTATAAAGTAAAGGCTAGCTGGGTACTTTGGTTTTTAGTGGGAGCACTTTTTAATTGCAGTGGGCTATTTAGTGGCACAGAAAGAAATTCTCGATGTCAGCGGTTTGAGAACTGTGGCGAGTCAGTTCGACCTTTTTATAACAATAGTCTTGTTGCGTTGTTTAACGCCAGTGACAGGCAGTCTTTTCCTGCAGTGGCGCGGAAATGAAAATCCGATAATCCGTGCGGCTGCTTGTAACCGCAGCCTCGACCCTCGTGCTCGTATAATGGTTTTACGCCCGTGCTCGTCTCTTGAAACCGGAACAGAATTAAAACACAGTTGAAAAGGTGCGATAATTATGCTTGAGATCTTTATGCAAACATTTTCAGCGGCAATTGCGAGGGACAACAGCCAAATAGAAATTTTCCCCTCATGCCAATCACCGGGTGCCTAATTTCGATTTCTCTCGAATATGGGTCGCGTCAAAATGGCGCTAATATTTTTATATTTTTTAATATTTTATATTCTCTTCTTAATTTGAGATTATTAACACTTTAAAGAAGGGGTTCCCGTTATTTTTATGAAGTAATGTAGAATAGTAAATTTGTTACAAAATGTTATTATAGATTTTTATGTCGTCTGGTGTTCATTGATTAATCTATCCCTGGGACATGATAATTAAAATTTTCATAAAGGTTAAACATTCCCGTGAGCTGAAAGCAATTTTGATTTGGAATATTACCTACCCGATTTTGTGATAAACGCAGAAAATTCGCAGTTTGGTTTATAAATGGTTTATAACTTTGTAAATGGATATTAATGCAAATGTCCATTTTTGATTATTTTATAAAAGTCAGACTGCAGAGGAAAATGCAGCTTGGCGTGTTCATTACGATAATGTAACACAGTGGGATTGTTACTAATATTTTCTCAACGTAAACTTTATCTTGTTATTCGACAAATACGTAAACTTCATGAATGCATAAAGATTCCATCAGAGCGGATTAATTATGCACGATATGTTCTCGATGCGCGGAGAATCAGGTTAATGTGTTTATGTTTCCGCTTCTCGTCGGAAGTAATACACAATATTGGAAAAGTTTAGCCTACTTCGACTTACTTTTCCATGTGGTACAAGTTGCTGTCTGTTGCAGCAGATGGTGCCAGCCATCTTGTGTTTACGAAGTTAGTTCACGAGGTTACTTTCACTTTCGGATAGGAAAAAGTAGACGTCGAATGCGATGCTGGGATTTTTCGTTGAAAAAACTAGATCTGTTTAACACTTTGACTGCCAAACTAGAAACCTAAAAAATTCCATAAAATCAAAGTGTTATTTAACGAAATAAAAATTGAAACAAATTATATGTACGATATTGAGTAGTCCTCCAACTTTCTTGCATTTTACAGATCCTAATTAAATTTGGTACAATGAATATATTAACGTAAAAATTCATTTTAAAACCTGGACAAATATTTCCGTCACCTACATATGGGTGACATGGCACTCAACATGTTAAACTGTCAATGCAATTAACAAATTTTCGAAATTACCATTAACTTGTCTTCTGCAAATTGTTCGTTCAAAATCTTGCACTTCCTCGTTCCGACAAGATGGCTAGCTGGTTCCGAAAAATTTAATTTAATCCGGTCAGATGATTTTAAAAGCTCTATTTTCGAGAAATATGCTTCTGGAAGTGCACTGGAATAGAAATAATGTATAATGCAATGGTTTCTTGCGTCCTCTCGATTCCACCAAGATGGCGTCAGCTGAATAGCATTACACAAACATTTATACGACCCAGGAAGCCCGTTTGTAATCTAAAAATTTAATTTCTCCGAACCAGATGATTTTAAAAGCTCTACGGAAGTGTCCTAAAACGGAAATAATGACCTGACGGGTCTTCTCAATTCCGAAAAAAGATGGCCTCAGCCAAACAACCTTACAAAAACCAAATTAGCTAACATAAAAATTTAATTTTTTCAATCCAGATGCTTTCAAAAATTCTGCTCTTGGGAATGATCCTTCTGGAAGTCTGTTTAATGGATCCGAAAGCTTGCAACCTGGATAAAAAATTCTCCAGGGCCGTGAACTATTGGTCCCAGGTCCTCTGCACTCTGTTCACGACGAAGAGCATAATTTTCCACGGTGTTTTCGCCAACAGCTCAAGAATCCTGGTAGACTTTTACAATGTTCTGTTGGAAACGACGACGAAAAACTGCGAAGCTGTCGTTTCGTTGAAGATTCACTCGGAAGCCGTAAGTTGGAGCGTCACCGATCCGTATTCGAGGTCACGGTGCCATAATCTCGCCGGGGGACAGGGTGTTCAGGGTCGTATGACCGCGACGGCCGGTCTCCATTGGAAATGGCACGTAAAAGGAAACTCGAGGACCGAGGAGGGCCGTTATTTCGACCTGTGGAACGTGAATATTATTTTTCTGGGCGACACTGGAGCGTTCGAGGAACTGTTGGACTCCGGAACGCCGTTCGAGTGGAACGTCAGAGAGCATTTCATCGTGTTCGCGATTTGGAATGATCCACTCGGGCCGAGGATCGAGAGGAAACCGCTGATCGATCGGACACTGAGGAAACTCTGGCTGGAGCATCGCATTCAAAATGTATTTTTCCACGAACCGCTCCCGAATTTCCCGGAATGCGAAATATATTCGTACAATCCTTTCGCCAAAATCGACGGGACAGGTGAATGAGATAATTCTTGTCGTTGGATCGCACGCCGTTTAATTATTCAGAGATAATTCCCTCGAAAATGTGGAAACGATGGCGGCCGAGGATATACAGGGTGTTTGGTAACGAACGCGCTCCACGTTTAACGGATATTAAAAGCGATTACAATAGAAAGCCATATTCTGCAGGCTGTGGACTCAGTCGTGTAAAAAGTACTGCAAACATTATTTGACAGTAGAACTACCCAGTGATAAATGCGACTGATTGCAATACTGCGTTCGTTCAAACTTCGTACAATTTCTATTGAAATTTTATCGCTTTACTAGAAGCTTTATTCAAGTTATTAGTAGAGGTATAAAGTATTTGTATAAATTCGAATACTTTACATGAAGTATGCAAATATAGAAATGTGGGGAATATATTTTTCGGTAGAGGGAAAACGATTAAAAAGAATAAACAGAGAGTACAACGTGAATAATGAATGTTGTGTTGGAAGAGTTTACATATTGATTATTCGGAACCGTGTTCTGCGGACACGGTTGTGTAAAAAGTACTGCAAACATTGTATAGCATAAATCGAGAATTATCCAGCACCGACCGGAATTTAAAATATAAAAATAAATGCAGCCCGATTAACGAGACGAGGGTGAACATGATTTTCCGGGGAAAATGTATAACACTGTATGACTCTTCAAAAATTGTTAATATTTTTCTAGGTGTTATACAGTGTGGCGAGTAAAACATAAAATTAGTAAAAATGCTTGGAGGGAAATTAGAAACCTCTGTAGAGTTTTTCAATTTAAGTTGCCAAGAGTTCAAACAGAATGGTTAAGATTAAACCGAATTATTTCAGCCTGGGGAAAACTGGAGGCCATCAGACCGAGATCGAAAACGCATCTGCTGCACTTGTTGTCGACGATGACGTACCAGCGCACCATCAACTTCAACGGGTACAGGTTCAACGTCAGCATGTTCGATCAGGTGCACGAGGCGAACAAGGTCAGCGGAAAAATCGAGCCGAATTCGATTTACGCGTATTCCGGTGGTTACAACGGGACCAGCGGTGTTCTGATGGGCGTGATCGCCAGAAAGCTGAACTTTCAGGTGAATGTGGTCGAACCTAACACGGAGGAGAGGTATGGCCACCAGATGAAAAATGGAACGTTCACCGGAGCCATTGGTAATTTCAATTAATCAATCTTTGCGAGATAAAACCTTCGCCATTTTTGACATCCTCCGTAATTTTGCACTCGGAATTTTTTATTGAACACTTTTCATACCGAGTTACGTGCACAAAAATTTTCAGCGATATTCTTTCACTGGTACTGTTTTTAAAATTTCGACGATTTTTCAGCTCTATTTTTGCACCCCAATATTGATTTTTTTTTTGACATCCTCGTATTCATTATTTTCATATCGGTGGTTTTTTATTGGGCAGTTTTACCAATGAGTTGCGTACAGAAATTTTTTAACAACATCCATTCGCTAACAGGATTTTTAAAATTCGTCCAATTCAGAATCAACTCGATGAAAAATGCCGGTGAATCGAGCTAAAAAATGTTAATTTTCTGTTCCAGGTGATCTGATACACCGCAGAGCGGTAGCATCGTTCGCCTTCTTCTTCGTCAAGACCTACATAGCCAACATGAGCCTAATCGATTTCACAACGCCCGTGGGTTTCGACAGGGTCTGCGTGATAGCTCCTAAAGCGGCCAAGATACCGAAAGGCTTCCGAATATACCACATATTCGATCCTTTCGTGTGGTTATGCTTGCTCCTGTCCCATATCCTCGTGGCCGTCATCTGGAATTACATTCAAGCGTCCGCGTCGCGAAGGTACGATCGCCATTTTCTTTGAAACGGTGTTCGTGTTTCGCGAAAAGTGAGCATTCCCTCTCGAGTTCCCCTCAATTCGTAGAGAACCTCTTCAAAGCGTGCAGGTTCTACGGAAGAAGATTACTTCCTCTTCAATTTAGCATCTCCTCCATTTCAAGGGATCATCCCGGAAGAATCAGATTCGCACGTCATGCTCCGCTTTTTGCTTGGTCGTTTTCCAAAAGCGTGCGAAACAAAGAGCTCTGCAAACGTTTTCAATTTTAACACTAGAACTACCGAGTAATAAATACAACTGATGAATATCGCTTTGTAACGATGACAAGACTGTATCTATTCAAACCTAATACCATCTTTATTCTAACATGTGCTTCAATGAAAAAGTTCATTAAAAAAATTCTGATGAAAACATTTTTATAATTTCAGTAATTGTGAAAGAAGAAATTAGGAACCAGTCATTTTGACTGGTAGTTCGGTAGTTCTAGTGTTAATCCTTGCTTGGAAATATTAACGCAAGCAATTTGGCTAGAAAAATTGGTACAAGCTTCAAATAAAAATTAGAAGAGAATATCTCCCGAAGAGATCAACAATGAAAATTCAGTCATTTTGACTGGTTCGGTAGTTCTAGTGTTAATCCTTGCTTGGAAATGTTAACACAAGCAATTTGGCTAGAAAAAATGGTACAAGCTTCAAATAAAAATTAGAAGAGAATATCTCCTAAAGAGATCAACAATGAAAATTCTAATCTTAGTTGCAGACACTTCAACATCCCAGCAACCGTCTTCAACCTCTTCCTGATCGCAGCAGGCTGTCCAAGGTCGCTGCCGTCGTCCAGCGCGGAGAGAAGACTCCTGACAGGCGTCTTCTTCAGCAGCGTGACGATCATAGGCATATTCAACGGTGTCCTCTACCAGGCCTTCGCGAAGGACATGTTTTACAAGGACATCTACAGTTTGTCCGAATTGGACGCCTCTGGACTGTCCATAGGATTTTTCTCTTTCAGCACCACAAACTTATTCGGCCACGAGGACGATCCAGAGCTGAATCCGATCTTGAAGAGACTCCAGAAGAAGTTGGTATACGCTTTGGACAACGTCGAGCAAGCAGCCCTTTATCGTAACATGAGTGGGCTCCTCAGAGAACAGTATTATCCGCTCGTGCGACAGACTTTCGTCGACAAAACTGGGACACACATGCTGCACAAGGAGGAAGAGTGTCCAGGTGAGGTCTCGAAAGCCTTTCAAAGAAATGTCGATTAAGAGGATTAAAGATCCACACACGTGGAGCATGTCGCCCGGGCTATGGAACCGCCTTTACCTTTCTTTCTGGTCGCCATCAGGATTTTCTACTTCTTCCAGCGAGCCTTATCGGCGATTACATTTTGTCGAAAGAGCACGAACATGTTTGATACGTCCTCTTCTGACGCAAATAATTGTTTAATTAATTTGGACATTTATTTTTGGACATTTATGAGTCGTTTTTTGGTGTGGTTTCTCCACTCCTGGTAGTTATTACGTTCATTTTTCAATGAAACGTTTAATGAAACTGAAAATCAATTTTTAAACATTCAATTACGAGTAAACTTTTCATGGACGCAATTTTCACAGCAATTTTATCGTGAAAATATTCGAATAAAATGTTTCACTGAAACATTTTAACAGAAAACTCGCTTCAAGATCGCTTCTCTTCAAGAGAGACTCTCCAAGAGATTATTTAATCTACATCAATTACACGTTTACCGTATCATTACACAATGAATTGTTGCTACTGATGTAACAAAAATTGCTACCGAGAAACATTTAAATAAAATGTTTCATTGAAACATTTTAACAGAAAACTCGCTTCAAGATCGCTTCTCTTCAACGGAGACTCTCCAAGAGATTAATCTACATCAATTACACGTTTACCGTATCATTATACACCGAATTGTTGCTACTGATGTAACAAAAATTGCTACCGAGAAACTAGGAAATTCTGAAGGACGGTTCCTCTTGGAGAGCCTCTTGAAAAGACTTGCTCGATCCTTGAAGAGGTGCCTTAACAGAAGGTAATTTAGTTGGAGAGTAGAATATCAGCTAATTGTTAATTACTACCATTGCAGCCAAGTTCTTCCTGGCCTGTCTTCTGCCAAGCAATTCGATCATGCGCGAGAGGTTGAACGAGATGATCAGCAGACTGAACGAAGCCGGGTTGCCGACGTTCTGGAGGACCATGTCGATCCTGAGGATGTCAACGAAGAAAGAGCTATACTCGCGCGGGCATAGTGAATTTGCGCCGCGAATTTTCGTGGCGTTCCATCTGAGCGACCTGCAGTTCAGTTTCTTCGTGTTGGCCTCTGGTTTGGCTGTGTCTGTTGTCGCTTTCTTTCACGAGAAAGGTTGGCTGAAGTTGCGTAGACTACGATGAAGAGTCCCCTTGTAGCCCCCCATGAAATCCGCCACTGGCACCACTGGCAGGTCGGGGCAAAGGGAATCTTTCGCGATGAAAGAACGACTTTCCTTGTCGGGGCTGCCCAACGCATTTTAGAAACCTGAGCTTGGTACCTTGAAGATTCCGGAGCTCTTTTGACGTCTCAGATATTTCTCAAAGGTCTCTTTGTAGTTGAAGAACGGTATCGGACATTGGAGATTCCTCTAGGATCCTTGTTGAGTTTAAGGGAAAATTGAGTTATTTTCCGAGTTATTTTCCCAAGATTATGGGATGCTTTAGACATTTTGGAGAGCCTAAGATCAAGAGAACTGGAAAAACCTTCAGAGGTATCCTTCTTCAGGGGTGGAGAACGCAGGAGCCTTTGAAAATCCTGTGGGATGTTATTGGTCCTGGCAGAGACATTTGGGATTCCTAGGGATACTTTGGGACCTTCTGGTTGTCTAAGTTCTAGGGCAGTCTTCAAGTTCTTAAGACTGTTTCGACTCTCCGAGGTATCTGAGATGCTGAAGATTGTGTAGAGACGTCTTCAGGGCGTATTTAAACTCTTTTTGAGTGAAAGAAGCGGTTCAAGGACACTTTCAAAATTGCTATTGTACCTTGCAGAGCTGTCTAGAATCCTTTTAAAGTCCAGGAAGAGGTCAGCTAAGTTTTAGAACATCTCTAAGATCTCTAGAATCCAAGAACTTAAGGTTCAATTATCACCTGTAAGGAGATTGTCTAAGTATCTGGAGCATTCCTCGAGTATATTCTTAGGATTCTTTAGGCTCTCTAAGGTCTCCAAGATCCGGAAGACCCTGCACATTTTTATAAAATTCTTTTTGAGTGGAAGGGACATATTCAAAGCCTTCTAAAATTGTTATTGGTCCTCCTAAGTCCATTTAGAACCCCTTCACGATCTTTTTAGAGTGGCACCTAAATTCTAGAACATTTCGCCCTGGTCTCTTCAAAGTCTCCGAGATCCAAACCATCTTGAAGACCCTTTCAACGCCCTCGAATCAGTTACTAAACGTAGCAGATCCACCGAGAGCTCCTTTATCGTCCATAACACGGCTACATGCGTTCTAAAACATCCCTCGAGGAAAGTCTCAGGATTCCCTAAGACCTCTAAGACCAGAAGAACAACGGAAAATATCTTAGGAGTATACGACAGCCTGATCTACAAGAGAAAAGTATACTTCTCGAGCGAAGGAAGCTGGAGAAAGGCTCCTCCCGTGTCCTGAAGCTGGGTTATTGGACCTAGATCCATCTAGAGACTCTTTAGGATCCATAAAGAAGTCGTCTAGCTTCTAGGTGATCTCTCCAGGATCTTTCCAACGTCCCTCGGAGTCCCCAAGGTCCTTGAGATTCTGGAGACACTGGAAAGCTTCATAAGACCAATCCTCGATCGATGGAAGTTGTACCTGAGACCTTGATCTTTCTTTCTGAACCTAGAACTATCTAAATCCCTTGTTCCAGATCCTACAGTTTCTTGATAACTTCTAAAATTTCAAAGAAAATGGTGGTAGGACTCTTTCAAATATCTTCAAGATTTTTACTTTTCTTTTTGAACCAAGAACTAAATTCCACATTCTAGACCCCTAACCGTCTCCTGATAGTTCCGTTTGAAGAGGACAGGGTGCAATATCACGTCTTCAGAGTCTAGAGTACTGCCATAGGAGCGTTTGACATCATACAAATTTCAGGTTCTTCAAAGTTTCTCGTTTATCATTCCCTCAGATTTCATACGAAACATCACAGCATGGGTGCAGAACGATTCAATGGTGGAAAGTGCACTGTTCAATATTTCATACTTTTCAATATTTCGTGCTTTTCAATCGTGCAAAGCATTTCCGCGCAAACCGGTCAAAGAGAAATTCGGGGGAGAAAAACATTTGGCCCAATTTTTTTCCGGACAACGGCGAAAGAAGCTGAAAAAGCTCATCTTTTTGCCGTATCAGTTCCGTTATGTTGTTTCAACGTGGAAACTTTGACGCTATTGTCTGTCCGAATGAATACATAGACAGTTTAACACGTTGACTGCCATGTCATCCATATGTGGCTGACGAAATTATTTGTCCAAGTTTTAAAATTAATTTTTACACTAATATATTAATCGTACCAAATTTTATTAGGATCTGTAAAATGCCAAAAAGTTGGAGGACTGCACAATACCATAGATATAATTTTTTTCAATTTTTATTTCATTAAATAACACATTGATTTGATGGAATTTTTGAGGTTTCTAGTTTGGCAGTCAAAGAGTTCATACACATACAGTTTAATACACAGACAGTTGGCCAAATATTGATCAATAAAATAAGACCTTGCTCTGAGAATAAAAATCCGCCGTGTCTAATCGCAAGCAAAAAGATCAATTTGTTTGAAACTGTGACTTCCACCATTTTAACAATCACCACTTTAACAAGTCGCGATTATTTGGCTCGGTTTGAATGATTCTCTCAATAAATGTTAATTTGCGTTCAATTTGCGAGTTTCTCGGGCGCATTCTCGGCATGCGTTGGCGTACAAATGGTATGTAATATCGTCGGGCAGGTTACGGGGAAATGAAATTACGATCGGCGAGATATAATTTGTTTATCGTTCGCAAAACTAGCAGTTTATTACGTGCATATTCGCTCGCTGTAATTCGATAATTCGCCGTGCTCGTTGAATCTCGCCCCGTTGTTGTTCTCTGCAACAACCTTTTTTGTTTTCTCGAAGGCGTTTTCGCAAAACAAATTCTTCAGTTGATGATCATTTAGAGCAAAAATTTGAAAATCAAAATTTTCTAGATAAATAACATCAGTACTACCGAGCCCTAAACGAGAACATATTCCTTTATAATAATAACTAGACCGCGGATTTTATGCATTTATGCCAGCGTGCCCCGGAGTGGGTGTAATTTAAATCAGTAAAAAATTAGAAGAATTTAAAAATACTGTTACTGTATTTTCATTATTTCTATTTCGTTCCAGTTTTATGCAACTCGTGTGGAACATTTTTATTTTGCATGAAGATCCGTTATCTAACAATAACAGGATTGAATTTCTTTCAGGGGATTTTTACTTGTACTTGCATAAAAAAGTATATTGAACAGTTTTTTAAGAAACATATTTATAACTTGACGAATTCTAAGCGAAAAAATCGGAAATTCGTCGTTTTGACCGGCTCGGTAGTTCGCGAAGATAATTTTTATTCCGCATAAAAGTTTGCAATCTATTAATACAAAATCTCGGCGTCCAGGCCCGAATTGTTTTATGCATGGAATTTCGGAATGTAATTGTTCCCCTGGAAAGAAAAACAACGCCGTTCCATTTTAATCGGCCGATCGGGACCGGGGTTGTATCGTGTTTACGCAGCCCCGGTATCGCAAACATTCATTTGTCCGAGTGGAATAAAAATGCACGACCTCGTTCCGATGAGGCACATTATAAAGCACGGCCAGTGAATATGCAAACAATGCCGGTGAATTAAGCATGGCGAGTGAGAGAGAGAGAGAGAGAGAGAGAGAGAGAGAGAGAGACAGAGAGAGAGAGACAGAGAGACAGATAGAGATGGAGAACGCGAACGAGAGAATGTTAAAAATGGCGAAAACGGCCGCGATTCGTTAGCGGCGTTATAATGATTCCACTTGTAATAATTCGTGCGGCTGAATTCGTTAGTTTTCCAGCATCGGAGGCTCTCTGTTGGGGAATTAGTCAGCGGGCAGCGAAGGAAATGGCGGTTTATTTCGGGCAGATCTGAAAATACGCGCACACGTCCCGCCCAGAGGAGTTCAGTTCTCGAAGCGACGAGATAGCAACATGGCTCTCAAAGAGTGGCTGCTACACATTATTTCGATAACGATTGTGATAGGTACGTACCCTGGACACGCTTGTGCACAGTCGCAATAGTTACCAGAAGTTGCCGTTATACTTAAAGGATTTCCCAACCCCTTGCGATTTCAAACGAAATATTCTACATTTATTAGGTGATTGCAAAAGATCGTGCTCGATTTGAAAATGTAACCATTTAGGTTTCACAGCTTTATTTTCTATATTTTTGTACATTTTTTACCATTATCTACCGAGATTTTTAACCCCTTGTACTATAATATCGAGTCAAACTCGTGATGAAGACTTCGAACAGAATTTTCTAAATATGCATATTATTAATTCCTTTTAAATTGAAATGAAATTAACACGCGGTTACACAATAAATATAAATTTTCTATTTTTCCTAGTAGATTATGGGCATCAAAGAAGTTCTAATCTAAGTAATGAGTTCGTTTCTTGTGGAAACTGTTTCTCTTTGAAGTAGGCCATGAAAAAATTGGACACGAATTCTTGCAACTGTCCAATGCAATTTTAATTATAATACCATTTAAGAGAGAACACCATCTTTTTAAAAGTGGATCGGGCGACTCGAATATTTTTGAGACGTTGGAACAGTTAGTTTACTACATGACAGTGAAAAGAAAATTTTAAAAAATTGGAGTTAGTCTGAGTTGGGGAGAACATATTTTTGATAGTGTGACAAATCAATAGTCGGTTAGCTTTGACAAATGCCTGTTTTTCGGCAAAAATAAATACGCTTCTCGCTCGAAGCACACCAAGCTGGCAACTCTCGTCCTAAATTCCCAGTTTCCCAAGAGAGAGAGAGAGAGAGAGAGAGAGAGAGAGAGAGAGAGAGAGAGAGAGAGAGAGAGAGAGAGAGAGAGAGAGAGAGAGAGAGAGAGAGAGAGAGAGAGAGAGGGAGAGAGAGAGAGAGAGAAAGAGAGAGAGAGAGAGGGATAGAGAGTGCCAGGACTCATCTCAGCGCGCACTATGTTAATTAATTGTGTTTTCGTTTCCGGCAGGAATATCATCCGTCTCTGCTTGGAGCCCGGAGGTACACCGGTACGTATTTCATTCCGGTATCTTTGTGGTCGATGCGCGCAGGAACAATAAACAAAGGTTTAGACGAAACAAAGGTGGAGAGCGGCGTGGAACGGACAGAGAGAGCGCAGATATTCTTAGAATCTTAAGGGATGATAGTACACCGGGGCAATTCTTTCTATATCGTTTTTCCCGTCCGCCAGAGAGAGAGAGAGAGAGAGAGAGAGAGACAGAGAGAGAAAGTTCCAGACGATGGAACGCGACCCTTCGAATACCAGGATTCTCGATCTGAATCCTAAGGAGCCCCCCCTGTGCAGTTTCTTTTTCGAGGAAAATTGTTTCACTGTCTCGCGGAAAAGAGGAGACGAATGACAGCCGAGACGTGAGAGAATTTCCTAACCCCCGGTGGCCGCTCTGTTTTCATACTGTCGAAAAAACCATCGCGGATAAAACGAGCAAAAAATCCTTTCCATTATACGTACTGTCCTGTTCCGGAGGTATTGGTTAAAAACACGACGAGCTTCTCTGTATAGACTGAGTTCGAATTACAGCGGGGATTACGAAATAATCCGATCAGGTCGCGTAAAAGTCCGATAACACCGAAAATAATTCACGCCAGAAACCGTGCGAAATTTCGTCGCGGTAATTAGCCTGTTAATCACCGCCGCTCTTTAATCGCTTTATCGGTTCTTTCACGCGAAAAGTAAAAGTTTTGCCTGTTCGTTGTGTACACGTTGTGTGATGGTAACATTCAATTTAGGTCTCTATCGTAATAGTCCAAACTCTATCCCCACCATCCCCAATGAAATCTCGATCTAACCCCGCTTTTCCCAACAGCTACGAGAGCTACGACCTGGACAGAGGCCCCGTGTTCTACGAAGCCTATTATCCGGACGCTAACGACGAGTCCCGAGGCAATTACCAAGAGAAACGGTTCTTCGACCGGGACGCGGTGCTGGAGAAGACGTACCAGGTGCCGTCGCAGCGTTTAGCGTACTCGGAAACCGGTGTCCGACTGGGAAACCCGCAGAGTCCACCAGGAAACCCTCTGCAGGGGGTTCGTCTTCCGGTGCAGACACGGGATCAGCCCGTGGACATCAAGGAGCTATCGAACTTAGCCAGACGAGCGATCTCCCGCGACCTGGAGAACTGGAACACGCTGGAGAGCTATTTAGACCACGCCAAATACCAGGATGACACGTACCGTCGCAGTATGATCGTCCCGGAACCGAGTTATGGCATCGATGATGCGAATCGTAGAGTCGGTCTGCAGGACACGTTCAAAGACCGCGATTTGTACGAGGAAGTACGCGAGGAGCCGTTCCAAAGGGTGCCGGAAGCGATGAGGAGGATGGCTGCCAGGGATCTAACCGGAAGGGACGAGAACTTTGGATCGGTTAGGTACCAAATGGGACAGCCGCAGGGATCCGAAAGGGTTCAGAGAATAGGGGACGATGTACCTTTGACGAAGGACGCGCAGGATCAAAGAGTCGTGAAGCCATTTCCGTCGGAGAACATCTTTGCTCCTCGTCCTCAGGTGATCAATTACATATTCTCGAAAAAACCGATCGCTTCTGGGGAGAGGAGAAATCAGATCGGCTCTGAGACGAAAGAGACGATGGACCAGTCTATGCCTAGGAGTTACGGGGACAATCTTATTCGGGACGAGGTGAAGAAAGAGGAGGCGAAGGACGTGAAGGTCACGTCGATCGAGGTCAGCGAGGTGCCCAGGCATAAGACCAGGCATCATCATGGGGAATGGCCGAAGAGGGATTATTCGAAGCGTCATCAGTAGTGGATGGTGGTTACGTGTTCGACTAAGGTGGGAGAAAATTTAAGACGTGGTTCTCCGTGACAATATAAGACGAAAATGAAGAGTAACGAAATTGCGATTTCGGCTTCATTTTTTAGTTATTTGCCGTTTAAAATCCGCCTAGAATGCGGCAACCCGGCCGACAGAGGTGCACGGTGGGTATGCGTTACTCTGCGTGTGTGTGTGACGTCAGAGAACCCCTTTTGACGCGTGACTGTCCCGCGCCTTTATACCTCTCTGTCGGGCGGGTTGCAGCATTTTAGGCGGATTTTTAATTGACAATAACTAAAACATGAAGCCGAAATCGCAATTTTTTCTTCTTATACTGTCTTGGAGAACCACCCCTTATATTTCACCTGTAGTCGAGGGAAGAAGTTTCGGGGGAAGGGTGCATTTACCTGATGAACAAATTGGGGGAGGTCGATAACAAATTTGTATTGTATTTGATATTGTGTGGAAATTGCAGTGGCTTTTTT
The DNA here is from genome assembly GCA_913789895.3 of Seladonia tumulorum. Taxonomy (NCBI): domain Eukaryota; kingdom Metazoa; phylum Arthropoda; class Insecta; order Hymenoptera; family Halictidae; genus Seladonia; species Seladonia tumulorum. The sequence continues at coordinate 21,524,331 of OU565273.1, forward strand.
GTGCTCATACATGAGATTAGCGAGGAGGAAATTGCTAGTGTTTGTATTACTGGAAGACCCTATCTGTATTCTACTTCAATTGAATACATATCTAGGAAAAGAAGGACGTGTTCAAAATTGTCTAGCATTCAATTCAAGGACCCCCAAGGTCCTACCAATACCCCTCTTCAAGGTCCCAAGAGTCCGTCCAGCTCGACAGCCGGAGGTGGACTGACAATTTTCGGCGCTGCATATTTGTGCAGTCTCCCGATCTTGTGCGCATGACCGTAAATCGATTACACTGTGATTCGAACAGGTGAACAAGTATCTACGAAAATATGATGATTCATAATACTACCAGCGAAAGACAGAAAGGCCCAGTTAATTTATAATATGATCTGTCATTGAAATTTCATTACCAGCCACATTTTGAGGGAACATTGAAATGGACAAGTCACATGCTAGCTTGACTGAAATATTTATTCATTACGCTACAACAATAGTACAATGTTCTATAACAACGCTAATTTACATCGTTTCTTCGACGCTAAATGCACTAGGCACCCGCATAACGAGCCGAGGATATTGTTTTCATATAAAATGAACTCCCGTATAACAAGATCAAAATTATTTAAAATCATTGTATCTATATACACATCTCCTTGTGGCAGTAAGTGTACAATCCTTTTAAGCAAATTGTTGTACATTTACTGCTACATGATATACAGTCTTTTTAAACAATTTTTTGATCGTGTTACACGGTTGTAGCGCCCCGCTTCGTAAAACAAAGAATAAAAGTTGACAGGACCATAATCGTTCCAAATAAGTTACTTTACATTCTTCGCGTTATCTATTAATTTATTTATCATTAACCGCGTTATACGGGAGTCTACTGTAGTCGTATTTCTATCAATTACAATGATTCAACCGTACTCTTCGGCAAGGTCAGCTCAGTCAAGAAAATAGTTCGTCTTTCGCGATCGCGGAATCAGTGGCATTGCATTGCTCATAACAATACATACGAGAACACTTTCTTTTAACCATGAACGTCTATTCTTAAAGGAATGTCCGCACGATCGCGTCCTTTCTCTACACCGGATGAGATATACGATCAATACGATGGTACTTATCAGTTAATGAGTTGGAACACAACTTCGTTTGGTAGATAATCTCAGTTGTCTATGTCTAGAATATTTTATAATCTTCGATTCTGTCGTCCGTGTACATTCAGTCGGATTTTTGTTTGGATCAGTTCTTGAAAATCATTTTCACTCGTGCGTACCGACGACGACAATCGAACATTAATCCGCTAACTCTCTCGTACAACATGCAAACACTTATTCGCTGTAAATTAAATCGATCGAACGATCAGCTATCATCTAGCTAGCTAGCATCTAGGATTACACGCGTTCTGCTTCGCCGTTTAAGTAGCCGTCAAATCAACAAATAACGATAAGACTCGTATAGGAGTCTGGAACGTTCGGTTCCCTAATTTATTTAAAACTATACACACTCTATATCTCCGCTTTATAACTGTTTATAGTTAAGCATCGTTCGTTAAATTTGTTATAATATAATTCGGCGCATACAAGACTTTAGGCATCCTGCACACATATATAGTTACTCTTCGATGTTTATAATTAGACTGCGGATCTTCATGCGAAATAACGATTTTCTAAATCAATTATTTAAAAAAAGCAAAAAGTAGATAAAAATAGATTTCTCAATCCGCAGTGTAATTATTCGACTTGCCGCTGTACAAAATTATCTGTCTACATTCGTTCTACCCTCGACATAGGTCTGTACGTCATTTAATAATTACTTATTACTAGAAATTACATAACGATATATAAAAATAATTATGATCATGTTGGGCGAATATATTCCTTCGGGAAGCATCATTTTAACAGTCTGAAAATATATGAACGATTCGAAACAACGTATGTAATACGTGTACATGCGCGTTTCTATTTTATACTGTACCTGCAGCAAATTTTTGACGTATATTCTCGTTTATAAACTCCTTCAGCTCCTCGTATGCTTTAGAAAAGTCGTCGTTTACAATGACTAAGTCGAAGTTGCCGGGTTTCTCGCCTAGAATGATTATAAAATGTATAATACTATGATCTTATTTTTGCACGATTACTGTAGACCTTGAACACCGTGTATATACCGTATTCGATTTCCGTTCCCGCAATAGATAATCTGTTTTGCAAAGCCTCTTCCGTTTCCGTTTTCCTGTTCCTCAATCTTTTCTCTAGCTCATCCATGGACGGTGGCTTGATAAACACGTACAATGGTTTCAGAGAGCTTCTTTTCACCTGTTTCACCCCTTGAATCTCGATATCTAGTATACAGATTTTACCTTCCCTTTGTACATCTTCCACTGCTTTCTTACTAAACAGATCAGAGACAGATTAGTCAAATAAACCTTGCAACAAATACAAATACCGTTTCAAAGCATAAAATAAAACGATTACCTAGTGCCGTACAAGTTTCCACTGAACGTGGCAGTCTCGAGGAACTCGCCCTGCTCTATCTGTTTCTCCATTTTCTCTTTGGTCGTAAAATAATAATGCTTTCCATGCTCTTCTCCTGGCCTGGGTTTCCTGGTGGTATGAGAAACGGAGAACCCATATCTGTCTGGGTAATCGTCGAACAGCTTCTTAATGAATGTACTCTTACCGCTTCCCGATGGACCACATAAAACTAATGGACATGGACCTTTCTGAAGCATGTTATACACTCCTAAAATCAATTATGGTAGCTATTACAGAAGTATGCTATAAATTGCGAGGTTATCAACTCCAAAGTATAGTCTGTCCAACTAGACGTAGCAATAAACATAAACATAGCCACTCGAGTACGACAGAGTTAGAGTTACCTTTCTCAGATAGTTAGCAAAAGACGTATGGTGGTGCCTGGCCTTGTTGGACAGACTACAAGCATGTCTTGTTGACGTAAAGTGTCCAACGCCACTACAAAGAATCAAAAACATAAAGCCTACGACTATGTTACAAGCAAATTGGATTAAGCTGCAGAATCACTTCGTACCTGTAGTGATCGCTCTAATAATGGAAAATGATATCATAATTAAAAGAATTATGTACTCTCATCTAAAAGTCCCCAGAGGCTACAAAAAACGAAAGGGTTTAGGAAAGAGATTTGTAAACAATCAACGAACGCGTTGACATATTTCCGGACACAAATTTCGAGATGAGTAGCGTCAAAGCGGTGACCACGAACGCAACTATACGGCAGCGATGGCAACAGCTGATCGAAATGCAGGAAATCGCATAATTGCAGGAACTTCAGCGGAAAAACCCAACGCGCAATATCAAATGGGGGTGCAGACTACGGTATACCGGTGTCGTTCGGAACGTGTCCGGAGCCATGGGGTGAAGTTCGACTGCAGACTCATCGAAATATTGATTTTCAAGAGGAAAACATACCGCAAGTCGTGCGGGCTCCGGTTTACAGGACCATTCACCGGCCGAGAAAAAATCCTGGCGCGTTTAATTTACAACAATTTACATCGTCCGATCGAAAACAAGAAGCCGACCGTGCCACTCGGTTTCAGTCACCTCGAAACGCGAACGAAAAAACGCGAAAAGATTCGACATCACTGAACAACCGCACCACCGTCCACTTTCTATTCGGTTTCGCAACGGGGGGATTAATCCGATTAAATAAAATTGCCTCACCTTCAAGGAAAGCGTAAATTCAGGGATTAAAATTAGAGAACCACTACTAGGAACGTGTTGGGTGTAAACACGAACGCAATCAAAGAGGTCCGCAGTCGGAATTATTGGAAAAGGAACAGCACGAAACTCAAACTACGTTGCACATAGGTGTACACATACTTACACGTTTTCGTTTAATAACGAGCGCATGCGCATATAGCGGTACGACCAATATTCAATTGCATTTGATTTTGAAATTATATGCAACAAATTTATGCCGGTTTCAGACAAAAGTTTTCAAACGATTGAAATAGAATTGAAGAAGCTTTAAATTTTTTGGAATATCTCCGTTCAACCGCGTTAGGTTAAACACTGCAAAAATTGATTTTTACTTGATTGAAAATGTGATTATTGTTTTTAAGTACATAGTAGAAAGAAATATTTCTAAGGACCAGCTAATTTATTTTGTATTTTATTTTGCTGCTTAACGTCCTTTTTACAAGCTGTTGCTTTTAAAAGGAAGATAATGCTGTTGTAAAAATGTATATATGTTTGATAACAGAAACAAGCCACGCGTTTTGCGTTCGCGAAATGCTCGCCGCTGGTTCGCAAGAAATGTCGATGTCGTGTCATATCTTATGTAAATAATTACGTAAACCGTTTGACAAACAGAATAACGTAATTTCAACGTGGGGTATAGTCTATCGCAATGAATACAATGATCGACGCAATAGAAAGCAAAGAATAAAGCGACGATGTTTTATCTTTGCATTTATTAAATATATATACTTTTTTCACATATATCATTTTGAATATTGAAATGAGAATAATTTACAATACAGATTATAGATTTAAAATTTGTTTTCTGATAATTCCCGCGTGTATCTATAGTTTTCTCACTCTGCATATCGTATTAAAATCGAAAATATGAATTTAAATATGTATTCTATTCTATACACATACAGAATTTCTCTTTAACCCGGAACAGCAGTAATTGATTCTGATAATTAGAATTAGAATGGCTGTTATATGTAACGGCACTCTTATAAAATTATTATGTTACTATATAGCTATGCTTGAACATTGCACAAGAAATGCTAGATTTAGATTGACAAAATATAGTCTCTTTTTTTCTTGTATATATGTGTCAGCCATGTATGTATATCGTAGATGCTTCGCAAAAATAAAAATATATAACTAAAAAGAGAATTAAAAAATGTACAATATATATACATATATATTTATATATATGTATATGTATATATATATATATATATATATATATATATATATATAATATATGTCAATATTTTTAAATTACTATCTTTTGGTTGCTAAGATTAGGGCATGTTAAATCTCGGTATGGCAGTGTACACACATGTACAAATGCATGCACACACGTTTATAACATAAAAAATATATATATAACATATAAATAAATATGTATCACATTATGTTCATTGATCCGATACAGATGCTCACTCACACTCAATAAACGCTAGAATAACAATAGGTAGTAGAAGTAGCAATTTAGTAAGAATAATAGTCGTAGCGACATTAGATGTCTTCCCCTTGTACTTTTTTTAGCGTGATGTACTCTCGTGTGCGTGGCAGATTTAATTCAATCCTAGATCCTCCTTTAGGATCTAAGATCTAACGTTGGGCATGAGGGTTTAGCTTGCGTTCTTCGACGGGCCAGTTCGGACATAACAACGGGACCAATGTGAGGAGATCGTGGACTGCTGGACATTGCTCTGTAGGTTTCTGCTACTGCTCTCTGAAAACAGATTCCCAAAGAATTAAATTTTTGTACGAAACCTCTTCTGATTTTTACAATTTATGCAGACAATTTTTCAAATCCCTGCCATGAACAGAGAAAGCATACTTTTAGGCTGTGTGGATCTCCGACAGTGTAGGGCAATGCTTTTTGCGGAAGACGATGGCGGTTCATGATCCATGGGTACTTTAAAATGGCAGCTGCAGTAGGCCTTCGGTTTGGATCTACGTGTAACATTCTCTTCACCAGTTCCTTTGCTTCATTAGAGATCTGACACCATATACCATTTTCAGTGTCTATGTAACCGGGTCCAATGCGATCCAATATATCAGTCGCGCTGTCCCCGGGACTATTGCGAAATGGAGTGTATCTAATACAGAAAAACAAAATGATCAGTACTAGATAATTTCCTAGTTTTCGATTAATCGATCTCCTAGTTTAATTACCCAGCTAGCATGATGTATAATAAAACACCGAGCGACCAAATGTCGCATGCCGCGTCGTAACCTTGCCGTTTTAATACTTCCGGCGCTACGAAATTCGCAGTATAACAGGGAGTCATTAGTAAACCGTTCTCGGCTCGCAGTTGTTTTGCAAATCCGAGGTCGCACAAACAAAGGGTCGCTGGATCAGCCCCTGGCTCCGCATACAATATATTCGATGGCTTCAAATCCCGGTGTACAACCTAACAATTATGCAAATAACGTAACACAGGTAATTCGATGCTAAACTGAGTAAACAACCGGTAAATAAATACCCCATTCTCGTGAAGGTAATGGATCACGCTAGTAATTGTGTACATGACTTCGGCAGCTTCTCTTTCCGTGAGATTACGCCTTTGTAATAGGCGGTCGAGTAACTCTCCGCCTCGCAACAAATCTAGCACGAGGTAAGCTCGTTTTTCATCTTCGTGGACAGCCTTTAACGTTACGATGTGCGGGTGTCTTCCGTAACGGAGCAGAATTTCAATTTCTTCCGTTGGATCTCTCTTCGATTTGTCGATAACCTGTGGGGTTAGATCGTAATCAGCGTGCAACAGGAATTGATACGATGCAACGATGATGACAAAAAGTATATGGGGTACTGTACCTTCACTGCAAATTCTGTCTTGAATACTTTATGAATGGCTAAGTAAACGGTGCTGTAACTTCCTTTGCCGATTTCTTGCTTGAACTCGTACTCGTCGGTTACAGAGACCGGTCTCACGTAAGTCGAAAATGTTGACGTGAGACTATCACAGATTTTGTATTCGGGAGTTTTCAGATGATCCTCGAGAAGGCACGGTGCGACGAAGCTAAAGCCACGGAACAGCTCGTGGGCGTTAGCGCTTGGAGGTACTCCAGGAGAATCTGAAATATTTGATGATATCATTTATTTCCGTAACTGCATGTACATACATAATCTTGACATTAATAAGCGCGTCGTAGGCATTAGAACGAGCGAATCGTACGCGTTACCTTTAGGCGTTTTACATGTAAATTCACTATCAAAATAAACTGCATCGTCGTCTTGACCAACAGCTGGCTTGAAAGGAGGTTTTATCTCTTTTCTGTAAAGTGCATCCCAGTCGATTGTCGCGAAAAATTTGTGACTTTTGAGTTCTTCTACTCCACCTGAAGTAACATCAATTGTTATAATTGTTATTAATCCTCGATTATAAACATTGTTAAATTACCAGATCCAAGCCTGTTTGCGGGAACTCTTTTGAATAGTACTCTGAGGAGAGCTTGTGCCTCTGGCGAAATGTTTGATGGCATACTAAGTTTGGCTTTTAATATTTGCGTCATTGTTTCCTTGCGATTGACGCCTTGAAACGGAAGAGCTCCGGTCAACATTTCGAACTGAAAATTGAGAATTTACGTTTTACAATTCGTATAGTAATTCTCTGCAGCTAATGCAACTAACCATAAGAACACCAAAGCTCCACCAATCGGCGGCGAACGAGTGCCCTTTACGATTGACAATTTCCGGCGCCATGTATTCCACGGTGCCGCAAAAGGAATACGCCTTGCAGTCGTCTAAAGATTGCTTACTTAAACCAAAGTCGGTTAAAGATATATGACCTTCGGTATCCAGCAGAATACTATTGTAAACGGGGAGACCATAATTAAATATATATAGTCATAGAATGCTGCAACTACTGATAAGTAGACTGCGAATCTTTAGGAAAAATAAAAATTTTCTTTATTACTTGCAAAACCAATGCAAAACCACACAATTTTGTCATAAATGCATAAAATCCGCAGTCCACTAATAAGTAAAGTAATACAAACTTTTCCGGTTTGAGATCTCTGTAGATAATTCCAAGATTATGTATGTGATCCAGTGCAAGAGCAAGCTCTGCTAAATAAAATTTCACGTCATCCTCCGTGAACATCACCTGCAATGAAATTTCAATGAAGGTGCTGCAGCTTATCAAGGACAAGTTTACTCAAACAATTAAAACCTACCTCTTTAGCTAATCTCGAGAAAAGATCACCACCTCTCAGAAAGTCTAATATTAAATACAGTTTCCCCTCTGTTTGGAATGCATAATGCAGTCGGACAATGAATGGATGCTCAACATCCACCAATATATTTCTCTCCATTTTTGTCCTAACTCTATCCCGAACTGGGGCAATATCAAATTATTAAACTACTTTGGAAGAAGAAGAAAACATTGTTTAAGTCGAGAATCGCTCTGAAACTCTTTACACGCAGATGCTATACAACGAAGCCAGCATTTTTGTATCCTAGTTCTCTCGGTAAAGCTTTCAGAACCAATCTCTTACATTGAACTCGATAAACACCTTTTAACGTAGCCTTTTTCAGAACTTTCATGGCATAAAGTGTTCCACTGTCTTTACCAACAACTTTCTTCACTAAGAATACCTAAATAACCAAAGAATTTCATTGGTGTGAGGACATAGCTTAGCAGACATGATGTCCTTTCTAAGAATATGCAAATACCTTTCCAAAGGATCCTTGGCCCAGTACTGTGAGAAGTTCAAACTGAGACGGATCCGCCTTCTCATGGCCATCTCGCACCACCTCTCTGACTTCAATCTCGTGGGACTCCGAACACCCATTTGAACGCGACTCAGCTGCATTGCCTTGGGTAATCATTGCTTCGTCCTGAGATTCTGCAGACAGGATCTCTATGCTGCCCTGAACATTGGAGACAACTGTGGCGTGAAAATCGTTCCGTTGTGTTTCGACTATCGCGAATGATAAATAAAATTGTCTACGAGATAATCAGGCATTTTGACAAGTAAAGTAACGTTACCTTTTCATTCACATTTTGCTCGGACCAAGGAACCGTCAGATTCGCTAACGGCATTATATTCGACGTCGCGTTATTATTCGCAAAACTGTAGAATTGTAGAATTGTCGTAAAGTATTCCCGCGTGCACGGTCGTCATAAATTATCATTTAGCTGTGTTTTCGTTTACAAAGAATCGCAGACGACACGTTGAAGCGAAGGCGTTTAAACCAGATTTCTGACACGGACCGGAAGCACCTGCTTTGCGGCCTTAAATATAGCCGACAGGAATGGCTGCTTTACAACGAACCTCGCCAAAATTTCCGCGGAAATATCCCGAAACGCATCGAACCCTAACGTAACACGCACACGGAACACTATATTTTGATACGGGAAGCGTCTAAAAGCGAACGTGTAACGCACCGCGACGAGTTCGTTTCAGTCTGCACATTCATCGGGAGCCGCGGTTTAAGTATAAAAAGTCACCTTTACATACCCGATATTGATTAGGACTGTCAACAAACAAAGAGGAAAAAAGAAAAAAATTAAACTACCAAACGTGTTAATAAAGCGCGTACAACGAGTATACGACACAGAGACAACCAGTACATTCAAACTCGGACGAGACAAGCAGAATTATCGTCTATTTTGAACAGTTTTTCCTTACTATTTACACTTTCGGTTAGAATGAGATTCGGAAAGCCCAACACTTGTGCACGAGATGACGGTAAAATGATTCTCGAAATGTTTCCGGCGAGAATTGTACGTCGATGAATTTAAAATAATATCGAACAGAATTACGAAACGAACGAGTGTTATTTCGCGAGAAAATCCGTCGCAAGATATTGACTTGACAAGTTATGCGAAGCGCTGCGTCAATTTGATGTCCAACAAGTGATCGGCTTTAGCGCTGCTCCGTTTAATCTCTATCTCCGTGAATTACTGAGATTCTGGACAATCGATCACAGATTTCGAATTCTACAATTTATATTCCAGGAGAAAAAAACATACTTTAATTCTTGTGGAATACACACAACTTCAAAATCCGCCGAATGAATGGAAATAACTCAAAACTCTACTCAAAGATTATTGTGGCTTTTGTGGTCACTAGGATAAAATCCCCAGCCGATCCTTCAGTAAATAATGACTCACGCAGATATCGCAAATGAAGATTGCGGAAAATGAATGATATCAATATTATGAAACATACTGTTTCAGCGGTGTCGAATTATCTGTTGTGATCTAATGTATCGGTATTATGCAATAGTTAATATAGTATCGTTTTTCATTGGTATTCTGTTACATTCAACAGGATGAATGTTCTGTGAAGAGTGCGTACAGCATCATCTGTCGTAAAACAATTTTACTACTAGTAGTATACTATCACCATAGACACGGTACGCTGGATAGACCATTCACTCAATGTATTTTTCTGTCACAGGTTTGTGCAACTGTAGAAAACGATTATGCAAGGTATCCCATAAATGTTATACTTTCTTAAAAGAAGTGATTTCTGAGTTCATTTAAAATGAGTTTTTCCTTTGCGAAAATGTTTTCCGCGTTTTCGTTGAGGAGTTATCAATAAAAAACACGGGCCAATCATAGTGCCGCTATGGCGAACGGATCGCGGCTCGGACAATGGTCACCGCCAACCAAGTAAGGAGTAGATCAACCACCCACTCACGATTTCTGTGTCATGTCTTACCGTATCGGTCGGAACTAATTTCTGGAACTAATATCACCGACGAGGTATAGGATAGACCTATCATCACCGACGAGGTATAGGCACCGACGAGGTATAGGCAGAGAGGAATGAGAGTGCTCACGCCCGGGGTTTTAGTGTCCCCACTTTTTCTGCATCATCTTTTAGCCTGGAACAGAACCTGCATCATCTTTTAGCCCGGAACAGAACCTGCATCATCTTTTAGCACCAATCAGAATCCGTTTAATTTTTGTTTAGCCTGTGGCGCGAATCAGAACTATATTGCAACCAAACCTTTATGCGACATTACCATGCATTAGAAACTGCTTCGTGCGACATTTCCATAAACAAAAATCAGTTGAATTCTATGAAAAATGTGAAACAAGTAGTTTTTATTTTTTGATCTTGCCAAAGTAGTATGCATAAAAGAATTATACAAATGATTATGATTACAATGACTTGAAATCCAATATACAGGGTATTTCATTTATCTAAAAGAATTGAAATATCTCGTAAAAGACCACACCTGTAAAAAAAAGTTTAGAAATAACTTGTTTGATACGAAGGGGGACATAATACGGTGTACGTTATTTTTTTGCAGGGTAGGTTGTGCGGAAAATTTTTAAGTCGATTTTAGTTTTTCAAATGCTACCCTATGTTTTCCTGTATTATGTCGACATTTATCAAGACAAATCCAATGACCTACGCCTACACTTCCTACGACCTGCACGTCCTGACTTTTTCTATTCTTCTCATGCTACTCAATTTAACGTTCGTAATGTTCAGAAACCTTGAAAAAAAAGGAGTTTATTTGGCAGATGTAAACAACATTGTCACGGACGCGTTGTCTAGTGGCGCGACGCGACGACGCGATAGCTGTTCACGAACGATAAGACTAAAACAGACTAGTATATGAGAAAATAATTTTTTTATAGAAACAAATTTCTATACATTATAAAAATTTATTTGTTTAAACAATTGTTTTAACAATAAATTATTATTGAAATAATAATTCAAATAATGAATACAGAAACATTATAAAAATGTATTTATATAAAAATTGTTTAAATAATAAATAACAATAACTAACTACTTATAAATAATAAATATATGTATGTATAAGGTTGAACACAATCGCGGTTCTTTTTACTGCCTTTCATACGAGATCGGAGGTTCTCGCCGAGCGTCCCATTTGAAATACAATGTTGTACGGTGGTGCTGACAGCGAATCTCGAGAGCCGTCGCAGCCGAAGAGTGTAATATGACACTATCGGGTATATCGGTGTGAGATCAGAAGACCACTACTAATCCAATTACAAAACTTTTTTATTTTTCGTTATATTTTTATGAAACTTTTACCAACATATTCGTGGCATTATTCTGATTAAAATGATATCAAATATGATATAATTCCGATGATATTTACTTATTAACAAGCGATAAAAGGTTCGAACACAGAGAAGGACAGCGTATGGGAAAGAAAGAGCCGTGGAGAGAAAGGTGAAAGATAAAAGATAAAAGATGATAGATAAAAGATAAAAGATAAAAGATGAAAGATAAAAGATGAAAGATGATATAGATAAAAGATAAAAGATAAAAGATGATAGATAAAAGATGAAAGATAAAAGATAAAAGATGATAGATAAAAGATGAAAGATAAAAGATGAAAGATAAAAGATAAAAGATGATAGATAAAAGATAAAAGATAAAAGATGATAGATAAAAGAAGAAAGATAAAAGATAAAAGATAAAAGATAAAAGATGATAGATAAAAGATGATAGATAAAAGATAAAAGATGATAGATAAAAGATGAAAGATGAAAGATAAAAGATGATAGTGATGTGACACAAGACAGCTCTAGAGCCCCCCGAGCGTGAGATAGAAAAATACATTGGGTGATTGGTCTACTCTTATACCTGGTCTGTGCTAAAACCTCGGGCGTGAGCACTCTCATTTCCTCTCTGATGCAGGTTCTGGTCGAGACTAAAAATTAGACTAGAGGGCAGTACTATACCGGGGACACTACTCCTATACCTGGTCTGTGCTAAAACCTCGGGCGTGAACACTCTCATTTCCTCTCTGCCCGAGCGTGAGACAGAAAAATACATTGGGTGATTGGTCTACTCCAATACCTCGTCTGTGGTATAGCCCTTTCAAACCGACAAAAAACTTGTCGGTACTGCTGTGATCTAGTAGTTCGCCAGTTGGTTATTCGATTTGAGTAGAGTCGGTATTTCAGATCGTGCGACACGAAATAGCATAAGGTGACTACCATTGTCAGTGTGCGTTGTTTGCGTGCGCTCCGCTGTCTCTTCTCACGGCAGAGAACGCCGTACGTGTGCCCGTTCGTGAATTCGTGTCCTTTTGTACGCGCCTACGGGTGCGCGATCCCACATCCATGCTCGCGGACCGAGCGTGCACCACCGACGGCCGACCAACACCGCGCGCGCGCTTCGTTCCTCAAACGGCCTGGTGTGTGCGTGCCTCTCCTCTCTTGTCTGTTGCTTGCTTACCTGGTTGGTTGGCTGGCAGGCTGGTTGGTTGGTTGGTTGGCTGGTTGGCTGGTTGGCTGGTTGGTTGGTTGGCTGGTTGGCTGGTTGGTTGGTTGGTTGGTTGGCTGGTTGGCTGGTTGGCTGGTTGGTTGGTTGGTTGGTTGGCTGGTTGGTTGGCTGGTTGGTTGTCGCCTGGTTCGGCTCGATTTAAATTTTCCGATATGCCTCGGCCGTCGCCGCGGCGTGTTTGCGTGCGCTCCGCTGTCTCTTCTCACGGCAGAGAACGCCGTACGTGTGCCCGTTCGTGAGTTCGTGTCCTTTTGTACGCGCCTACGGGTGCGCGATCCCGCATCCATGCTCGCGGACCGAGCGTGCACCACCGACGACCGACCAACACCGCGCGCGCGCTCCGTTCCTCAAACGCCCTGGTGTGTGCGTGCCTGCCTCTCCTCTCTTGTCTGTTGCTTGCTTACCTGGTTGGTTGGTTGGCTGGTTGGCTGGTTGGCTGGTTGGTTGGTTGGTTGGTTGGTTGGTTGGTTGGCTGGTTGGTTGGTTGGCTGGTTGGTTGGTTGGTTGGTTGGTTGGTTGGTTGGTTGGTTGGCTGGTTGGTTGGCTGGTTGGTTGGTTGGTTGGTTGGTTGGTTGGTTGGTTGGTTGGCTGGTTGGTTGGTTGGCTGGTTGGTTGTCGCCTGGTTCTGCTCGATTTAAATTTTCCGATATGCCTCGGCCGTCGCCGCGGGGTGTTTGCGTGCGCTCCGCTGTCTCTTCTCACGGCAGAGAACGCCGTACGTGTGCCCGTTCGTGAGTTCGTGTCCTTTTGTACGCGCCTACGGGTGCGCGATCCCGCATCCATGCTCGCGGACCGAGCGTTCACCACCGACGGCCGACCAACACCGCGCGCGCGCTCCGTTCCTCAAACGGCCAGGTGTGTGCGTGCCTCTCCTCTCTTGTCTGTTGCTGGCTTACCTGGTTGGCTGATCGCTTGTCGCCTGGTTCGGCTCGATTAAAATTTTCCGATATGCCTCGGCCGTCGCCGCGGCGTGTTTGCGTGCGCTCCGCTGTCTCTTCTCACGGCAGAGAACGCCGTACGTGTGCCCGTTCGTGAGTTCGTGTCCTTTTGTACGCGCCTACGGGTGCGCGATCCCGCATCCATGCTCGCGGACCGAGCGTTCACCACCGACGGCCGACCAACACCGCGCGCGCGCTCCGTTCCTCAAACGGCCAGGTGTGTGCGTGCCTCTCCTCTCTTGTCTGTTGCTGGCTTACCTGGTTGGCTGATCGCTTGTCGCCTGGTTCGGCTCGATTAAAATTTTCCGATATGCCTCGGCCGTCGCCGCGGCGTGTTTGCGTGCGCTCCGCTGTCTCTTCTGACGGCAGAGAACGCCGTACGTGTGCCCGTTCGTGAGTTCGTGTCCTTTTGTACGCGCCTACGGGTGCGCGATCCCGCATCCATGCTCGCGGACCGAGCGTGCACCACCGACGGCCGACCAACACCGCGCGCGCGCTCCGTTCCTCAAACGGCCAGGTGTGTGCGTGCCTCTACTCTCTTGTCTGTTGCTTGCTTACCTGGTTGGCTGATCGCTTGTCGCCTGGTTCGGCTCGATTAAAATTTTCCGATATGCCTCGGCCGTCGCCGCGGCGTGTTTGCGTGCGCTCCGCTGTCTCTTCTCACGGCAGAGAACGCCGTACGTGTGCCCGTTCGTGAGTTCGTGTCCTTTTGTACGCGCCTACGGGTGCGCGATCCCGCATCCATGCTCGCGGACCGAGCGTGCACCACCGACGACCGACCAACACCGCGCGCGCGCTCCGTTCCTCAAACGCCCTGGTGTGTGCGTGCCTGCCTCTCCTCTCTTGTCTGTTGCTTGCTTACCTGGTTGGTTGGCTGGCTGGCTGGTTGGTTGGTTGGTTGGCTGGTTGGCTGGTTGGCTGGTTGGCTGGTTGGTTGGTTGGTTGGTTGGTTGGTTGGTTGGCTGGTTGGTTGGTTGGCTGGTTGGTTGGTTGGTTGGTTGGTTGGTTGGTTGGTTGGCTGGTTGGTTGGCTGGTTGGTTGGTTGGTTGGTTGGTTGGTTGGTTGGTTGGTTGGTTGGTTGGTTGGCTGGTTGGTTGGTTGGCTGGTTGGTTGTCGCCTGGTTCTGCTCGATTTAAATTTTCCGATATGCCTCGGCCGTCGCCGCGGGGTGTTTGCGTGCGCTCCGCTGTCTCTTCTCACGGCAGAGAACGCCGTACGTGTGCCCGTTCGTGAGTTCGTGTCCTTTTGTACGCGCCTACGGGTGCGCGATCCCGCATCCATGCTCGCGGACCGAGCGTGCACCACCGACGGCCGACCAACACCGCGCGCGCGCTCCGTTCCTCAAACGGCCAGGTGTGTGCGTGCCTCTCCTCTCTTGTCTGTTGCTGGCTTACCTGGTTGGCTGATCGCTTGTCGCCTGGTTCGGCTCGATTAAAATTTTCCGATATGCCTCGGCCGTCGCCGCGGCGTGTTTGCGTGCGCTCCGCTGTCTCTTCTCACGGCAGAGAACGCCGTACGTGTGCCCGTTCGTGAGTTCGTGTCCTTTTGTCAGAGAGGAATGAGAGTGCTCACGCCCGGGGTTTTAGTGTGCCCACTTTTTCTGCATCATCTTTTAGCCTGGAAAAGAACCTGCATCATCTTTTAGCCCGGAACAGAACCTGCATCATCCTTTAACACCGCCTTCGATACCAGATCCGAGGTTCTCGCCGGCGCGTCCCATTTGAAATACAATGTTGTACGGAGGTGTTGACAGCGAAACTCGAGAACCATCGCGTCGCGGCCACAACATTGTCGGCTATATCGGTGTGAGACTAGAAGACCACTACTAATCCAATTACAAAACTTCTTTATTTTTCATTATGTTTTTATGAAACTTTTACCAACATATTCGTGGCATTTTTCTGATTAAAATGATACCAAATATGATATAATTCCGATGACACTTGCTTGTGTAACGAGCGATGAAAGTTTCGAACGCAGAGAAGGACAGCGTATGGGGAAGAAAGAACCGCAGAGAGTCGTGGCCGCCGGCAGAGATCGAAGCTAGCGTGAGCGCAGGCCTTTAAATGAAAAATTTAACTTCTTTATTATTAATTATTTTTTTATGAGACTTTCACCAATATATTTGTGGCATTATTCTGATTAAAATGGTACCAAACGCGATATAATTCGGATCACATTTACACTAATTTTCCGTTAATGTAATTGTTATGGGAAGCAACTTTTATTTATTGTTCATTACACAGGTAAATATCATCGGAATTATACCATATTAGGTATCTTTTAAATCAGAAAAATGCTACAAATATGTTGGTAAAAGTTTCATAAAAAAATAATTAATAATAAAGAAGTTTTGTAATTGGATTAGTAGTGGCCTTCTGGTCTCACACCGATACAGCCGACAATGTTGTGGCCGCGACGGCTCTCGAGACCCATCGTCGACCGATTTTGTACCGGCGATGGTAGTTTTCTAAACGCAGGGTTTCTTGCGCTCGTAACACCTAACCGTTCTTTCCACTCTCTTTTCTCTCTGCCTTTTTGCCTGTTCTCTCATACAACCGTCTTCCTACAAGACTTTAGTCCATCCTTGACATAGACGAAAACCGGACATCCTCGCCAGCGATCATCCCTACTTTCACTTTTTACTACAGCCAACTTTCACTTTTGCTTCCGTACAATTATCCTACCCTAAAGTGAGTCCGCAAGTTCAATATAAAGGCTTTTTATCAAACCACTAAAGTTGTTCTCCTTCCGGGATGACGACAATACTATTGAAACTCTATCGAGTTTGGCTTGATTTTAACCAGAAAAATCTCATAAATCTGTTGATAGAAGTTACTTACAAATAGAACTAAAAATTTAGGAACCACATTGTCTTGTTCATTAATCACTCTTAGAAAAGTTCCTGCCACTCTCTGCCTCTCTTTCTTTTGCATTTGCCGTCCTCTTTCATGCCCGAAAATTTAATCGCTTATTACACGAGAAATTATAATCGCAATTATATCGTGGTACATGTTGTTTTAATCAGAAAAAAGAAAGAAATACGCTGAAAAAAGTGTTATGGAAGAAATAAAAAATCATTAATTCGATCTACCTGTTAGAAAAGTCGATATAAGCAAATGGTCGAGGCAGGCCATGTGGTTTTTGTCAGCGCGTTGTCCCTCCCTAAGGGAAAGTCCTTTAAGTTGGAGGTGTCATAAACAAAGAGGCATACTGTCGAAGGCGTTCTCACGGCTTAGTATTTTTGGGACAGCAGGACATCCTTATCCTGACTGTCGTCGTGTACGGTTGTCTTGAATAAAGACTCTTGGTATTTTGCAATACGCCCACGTTTATTTAAATTAACCATATCGCGTTATCCACCATCTCGGTATTTTTCTTACATACCATGATCGTATCAGAATGGAACAATATTTTCAAGACAGCGCGACGTCGGATTTCTTACTATGTATTTCCCATTTTTATTCTCTCGTAAATATTCGTGTGTCGTTCTATAGCTGATTGCTCCACTACCTTCATTTGCTTCCACCCCACATAAGTTATAATTAATCTCAAGCGGTTCTATTCAAGACTGCACACAGTCTATCTTTTCATAAATCCTTTTGAAGGCTTTGAGGAAAATGTATATGATCGAAATTGTTGTTCAACGAAGAGATAGTTTTATTTAATGCTATTTAACATAATCTATTATTACAAAGAACGGTTCTTCTTCTCTTACAAAGGAACATGATCTCAAAGTCTGCCTCACAATGAATATTAAATGACTATAATTTATATTATTACCTCAATTGTTGCAAAATTTACTTAAAATATAAATTAATTTGAGAGTAAAACGTGCTTTATAATTTTCGGAATTTTTTCTCTATTAGATATTGGCTGCGGATGCCAAATAATGCCAGCGTGGATGCTATTTCTATGTTAAAAAATGATGTAGGCTCTGATCCAGCCTAAGATGATGCAAGTTCTGGTCCAGGCTAAAAGATGATGCAGGTTCTGTTCTGGGCTAAAAGATGATGCAGGTTCTAGTACAGGCTAAAAGATGATGCAGGTTGTAGTACAGGCTAAAAGATGATGCAGGTTCTAGTACAGGCTAAAAGATGATGCAGGTTCTAGTACAGGCTAAAAATTATACTAGGGGGCAGCACTATACCGGGGACACTACAAACCCGGGCGTGAGCACTCTCATTCCTCTCTGGTATAGGCAGAGAGGATATGAGAGTGCTCACGCCCGGGGTTTCGGCGTTCCCGTTATAGTAGTGACATCTGCTCAGCCTTAGCATGGCACAGAACCTGGGCCGTCTTTTTCGGATCAGAACCCCGGCCGTCTTTTAGCAAGGAAAAGAACCTGGGCCGTCTTTTTCTGGATCAGAACCCCGGACGTCTTTTGAAACCAGGGCCGTCTCTTGACGGTCTTGAAACCGAAAGCTCAATATTTTTTTTACCAGGATTAGAAGGTACAGCTTAATTGTTTTATATGAAATATGTAACTGTGTGTGACGTGTAAATCGTGTGTATAAAATCTCTAATTAATATAAATTAAGTATAATATTAATTGTAATGATACGTATTTCATTTTTTCCAATTTTATAGTTGCAAACTTTAGTTGTAAAAAATGATAAACCCGGAAAAATTCGAACAAAAATACAAATTTCATGTCGACGTTTTAAAAAGCGACCATACTGAATATTAATTTAATAATGAGCTATTGTCATCAGCACTATCTTAAATTTTTTCATATATTTAGCTACTGTTATTATTAATTTAAAAAAATTTTCTTTCATGAATTTTTTAATTTTTTATTATTTATTAATTATTTTTCTCCACCTCGGCACCATAGGATTTTTACTAGATGACTTTAAAACATATTAGAACTATTTTTAAATAATTTTACTCGAAAACATTCTAGTTTACTCTTTATTTCACCATTCTACTAATTTTTTATGAACTGTATTGCAGCTCTGTTTAACTCCCTTTTACAACTCAATACCATAGTACCATCCATATTTGAAGAAGAACAATTTTTTGCAACTATCATTGAAAAAACAAAAGTCTTTCCACATTTCAGGTCTTTAGTGCGTTGGTGACGTAGCGCCCAGCACACCTACCTGTGGTCTGTGCCACATCTGGAGTTTTATGGTACGCTAACAATCGCTATTGAATCGCAAGCCAGCCCGTACAAGCAAACGAATTCTCAACTTCCAGAGGCCTGACTCTAAGGCTAAAAGGAGAGGCCACGACCTTCGGGTCACCGATTCTGTTGAAACTTTGCACACTTATAGATCTCGTTCTCCTGTTCACGAATATATATCATTATAGGGGCAGATACTCAATAGTTTTCGAGATATTGACAATTAAAGTTTCATTATTCCCTATATAATGCCACATTTTCTACAGGTTACAAGAATCGGAGTGGCGCGACGGTAGCGTGGCAACTTTTCAGCCGAACGATCAGGGTTCAAATCCTGCCGAGTAATGCATTTTTTAAATAATTTTATTATGTTTTATCATCGTCTATTTATATGATTAAATTCAGTAGATTAAATTTCACTCATAAAATGGCATTTTGAATTATAAATAACATGTATTTATTTACTAACAACAGGATTATTTAATATTATTATATATTAAATAAGGATATTAAATTTTAATAAATGTTTATAAATGTCCTGTGTTAATTTTCCGGATTTCAAATAAGTTACTGTTAGGTTTGTGTGATGTGACATAAGTTCATCTACCTTTACTTGAACGAGTGCGATCTTTTCTGTATGGGCGCCTAGATTCAAGAATAGGGGTTAGAAATTTGCCGGCCGAAGAATGGTCTTCGTGCCAGAAATCTTTTCCAACGTCTTTGGGGCTGCCTCTGGCCGACACGCTCCAGCATTGACATCTCGGGGGTGTAGGGGGGAGTAAACGGTTCTGGGGTTCTGGTCGCCGAGGACATGATTTTCGGCACGACACGATTCGGAAAAGAATCTTGAGAGCCATCGCAGCCGAAGAGTGTAACATGACACTAAGTATCGGGTATATCGGTGTGAGACCAGAAGACCACTACTAATCCAATTACAAAACTTCTTTATTTTTAATTATTTTTTTATGGGACTTTTACCAATATATTCGTGGCATTTTTCTGATTAAAATGATACCAAATATGATATAATTCCGATGATATTTACTTGTGTAACGAGCGATAAAAGTTTTGAACACAGAGAAGAACAGCGTATGGGAAAGAAATAGCCGCAGAGAGTCGCGGCCGCCGGCAGAGATCAAAGTTCGCGTGAGCGCAGGCCTTTAAATGAAAAATTTAACTTCTTTATTATTAATTATTTTTTTATGATACTGTCACCAATATATTTGTGGCATTATTCTGATTAAAATGAAACTCAAACGCGATATAATTCGGATCACATTTACTCTAACTTTCCGTTAATGTAATTGTTGTGGGAAGCAACTTTCATCGATCATTACACAGGTAAATATTATCGGAATTATATCATATTTGGTATCATTTTAATCAGAAAAAATCCAGGAATATGTTGGTAAAAGTTTTATAAAAAATAATGAAAAATAAAGAAGTTTTGTAATTGGATTAGTAGTGGTCTTCTAGTCTCACACCTATATAGCCGACAATGTTGTATCGCCTTTCTCCTAAGTGTCTACCTGCGACGTGTCAATTGTTATTGAGTGGAGTACGGCTGGTCTATTTTCCCGTTTCTAGACCCGTCTCCAAGCCCGTAACGAACTCTTAGGGCTAAATAACTAAAAAATTACAGTGTTCCACTCGATCGTGACGCAGACCCAGACATGATGACTAGACAATTCTAAAAAAATATAATATTAAGTTCCCTACATTTCAATTTAAATAAGATAAGTTAATTTTTAAAGTAAGTTAAATTACAATCAAAGTAAATACTTTTATCTACACGTATAACTCTACACAATCAAAGTGTACAAAAATTTTAACACAGCTTACAGCTGGAAAAAAATTATTCGAAGCGTTTGAATAGCAATACTGATAAAACCAGTAAATACAGATCAAATTATATCGTGTTTAGTGTCATTTTAATCAGAAAAACTCCACAAATAGGTTGGTGGTAGTCCTATAAAAAAATAATGAAAAATAAAGAAGTTTTGTAATTTGATTGGTAGTAGTTTCACACCGATATACCTGTTCTCGCCTCGGATCGCCCGGCTGCCGTTTATTGCATCGCTGGGCCACCGAGGTGGCACGAGATTCTGGGCCTGGGTCGACGGGGCTCGAAGCCGCTTATTCGAGCTAACGAAAAATATTCTAAATTTATTCGAAAGAATTAGTCGTAGCCTTCGAATAACAGTACAGATAAAAATGAAAATTTAATTTGAAGCAAATATAAAAAAGTATTTTTATTCATCGGATAAATTCTTACCTAATAAAATTATTTATTTGACACTCGTTCAATAAAGAGGGTTTTTTCGAACCTTCAAATAACAAAAATAAAGATAAAGTATTTTTTATTCGAATTTTTATTTAAATAATTTTTTATCCCAAATAATGCCCAACTTTGCGATGGTCACTAGTAGTGTGAAAATTATACTTAATATTTTATTCAAAGAGTGTATCACGAACAAAGACTATGCACTTGGAACTGTTACAGAAATATGTAAGATCACTCTGTTGATGAAGTATCGAATAAGGTTTATAACACGAGCGACTAGAATCCGCTTCTTTTGAAGAGTTTAGTGCACACGGTATTTCTACCCTTCCTTTAATTAGTTTGGAGGCAGGCCTCTGGAAGTTGTGAATGTATTCGCTTGTACGGTTTGGCTTGCGACTCAATAGCAATTGTTAGCATACCATAAAACTCTAGATGTGACACAGAACACAGGTAAAAGACTGAAATGTGGAAACAATGTCGTTTTCTCAATGATCGTCGCAAAAAATTGTTCTTCTTTAAATATGGATGATATTATAGTATTGAGTTGTAAAAGAGAGTTAAACAGAGCTGCAATGCAGCGCATAAAAAATTAGTAGAACAGTGAAATAAAGAGTAAACTAGAATGTTTTCGAGTAAAATTATTTAGAAATAGTTCTAATATGTTTTTAAATTCATCTAGTAAAAATCCTATGGTGTTGAGGTAGAAAAAATTTTTTAAATTAATAATAACAGTAGCTAAATATATGAAAAAATTTAAGATAGTGCTGATGACAATAGCTCATTATTAAATTAATATTCAGTATGGTCGCTTTTTAAAACGTCGACATGAAATTTGTATTTGTTCGAATTTTTCCGGGTTTATCATTTTTTACAACTAGAGTTTGCAACTATAAAATTGGAAAAAATGAAATACGTATCATTACAATTAATATTATACTTAACTTATATTAATTAGAGATTTTGTACACACGATTTACATGTCAGTTACATATTTCATATAAAACAATTAAGCTGTACGTTCTAATCCTGGTTAAAAAAATAATGAGCGTTCGGTTTCAAGACCGTCAAGAGACGGCCCTGGTTTTTGCTAAAAGACGGCCGGGGTTCTGATCCAGAAAAGACGGCCCAGGTTCTGTGCCATGCTAAAAACGGCGAGGTCCAAAAAATGGGAACGCCGAAACCCCGGGCGTGAGCACTCTCATATCCTCTCTGGTATAGGATAGACCTATCACCCAATGCATTTTCGTGGCCACGTTTTCGGGGGTCACGTAACCCCCTTACCATTTCCGTGTCACATCCTGTATTACCAACTGGAACTAAAATTTGCTGACAGCGTCCTTAGTGGTAGAAATTGAAATTAAAAATAGCTATATATATAGCTATATATATAGTCACTACAGTCTCGCGAATACAATAGAATATTGTTTTCTAAAACGCTTCAACGATTTCAAATACTAATTTCGATTATGATTAGCTAAACTTTATGTTGGGTATAAATAACAAATGAATGAAGCTGTACGTACAATAAAGAATATGTTTAACTGCAAAATTCGAAATGTTGTAAACAGCCAAATATTAATATGTACTTTATAAATTTCATGTTATAGGGTGACATAATTTTGTTCCTATTATTAATTATCTTCATTGCTTTGAACAATAAGAAAAGAAATAAATAAGAGTGTTGTTATATAAATCATATGTGCATTATATAGCATGTGGTTATTATAAAAATTTTCATGAACATTAGAAAACGAATGTTTTAATAACTTACTAAAAACTACTAAGCCAAGCTTTATATTTATATTTGAAATTTGAACACCAATTATTACTATATATGTTAACAATAAATAAAAGATTCGTCTTAACATCAACTACAACAATATGTAATAAAAAATACTTACTTCTATATTTACTTAAAAAATTAAGATGACCATAATTTTTTATTAAAACAAAATATTTTGTAATTTTTTTCTATTGGAATTTATAGATGACTGAGTATCGATTAACTGTTGTTGAAAACATTTTCCCACCAGATTATCCGAAATTTTTAAAACATCTCCAGATGCCTTCTTTTGGGTCGCTGATGATAGGCCCAACAGAGCTGTGCATTATTTAGATAAAAAATTATTTGCATTGATACGTAATGTTACGATAAAAATTACTATCTTATTGAAGACGGTCCAAACGATGTCGTGTTTGGACTCATTTTCATCCGGATAAGTTCTACAACTTATTCGTATTAACAATATTATTTTGATTAAAAATATAAAAGTTCAAATTGCCAATAATGCTCGATTCTCCATCTGTTTACATTGTAGGCTGTTTGTCAGTCTCTGGGTCTCCGACGTTCGGCACCCAACGGGTGTTGTCGGCCGTGTCGTCGAGCTGACAAAAGTTATCCGAAGATTTAGGGTCGCCCCAGACAAGACAGGCAAGATGCTGAAGTTGTTTGGGTGCCCAAAATCGTCACCCATAAGGGCTGAGCGTATCCGTTGGTCGCTTGAGAGGTACTCGATGTGCTCGCAACAAAGGCCAAGTGCCGAAAATCGTCTCATTTGCTAACAGAACCCCAGAACCGTCCACTCCCCTCTACACCCCTAAGATGCCAATGCTGGAGCGTGTCGGCCACGGGCAGGTAACAGGCCACAGACAAAAGTTAGAAATCTCTGCCAACACGGACGCAGTCACGGTGCAGAATTTAATGAAAAAATTCAATATTCGTGTATATCACGATATGAAATACATTCCTTTTCCATAGAATGCGTATGAGGATGGAAATTGTTATTAATAATTATATAATAATCATTTCCATGCATAATACAATTTTGCAATAATTATATGTCAATCATTTTTATTTATTCCCAATTTGCTTTTACTATATGTTTTATACCTATTCGAAAAGTAATATGAATGTAAAGATAGATCGAGATTGTTCTTCCAAGAACGTGAATGGGGATCACATTGAAAACACTGAGAATGAGTCGGATAGCGAATAATAACTGAATGTTATTCGTTCTGAATGTTATAGTTATATATAATAGTTTTTTCAATAATTGTTAAAAAGTGTTACTTCGATACTTCCCCTTCGAAATTTCGTTTTTTAATTTTGCGGAGCCTAAAAAATTGCGGTCAGGTAAGACCGGCGAAGGATGCGGCGTTCGGCGATTCAGGTAGCTAATTGCAAGTGCACCGACTGATCGACCCCTATTCACCGGCAGGCTTGGAAGAACCAATGTCCTTTGTACTATGGATTGCATTACCTTTACTGTACACTCGGAGTGCACAACACCCTAACAACAGTTTAGGTAAAATATGTAAATGAGATCCCCAATAACTGTTTCAGTCAGAACTGTTATATATGTAACAGTTTGAAACAGCTATTTGCAGAACATTTTCAGTCCCTATCAGAAAAGTATAATTGCGAGGGACAAGTGAGAACGAACAGACCGATGTACACATATAATGTGTATCAATATATCATTTCTATCCTTGAGACTGTCTACATTCTGAATCCTACATGTATTACGTATGACTTTTTAATTAATTTATTAAATACATAAAATGATACTATTTATTACATCCTGTGTTTCATATTAGGTACTGATATTTTAATTGCAGACAATTAATAAAAATGTGATTATTAATAATCACTGTATTATTTTGTGGAATTAAATACAATGTATTAAAATTCCTCCGTTTAAATACAATGCTTTCTGTTTCTATACTCATTTAAATCTGAATAAATGCTTTTTCAATTTATATAAATAAGCTTTTATTTATTGATAGTAAACAAAATATTAGTAATTGTTGTTGGAAATTGAAATACCTATTTAGCGCTATTTTTATCTTTTATTTGATTCATATAAACAGTTCTTGGCTTCTTTGAACCTTTTGCTATCAAATACAATTTTCAAAACGGACGGAAAAATATTTAAAAGATTGTCAACAAAAATTTTAATGACTGTTGTGCGAGGTTCCATATTCGTTACAAGTTGCAGCATGTCTATTATTATCGATATTGTTATTATTGATAAGCAATTGTTTCAAAACTGATAGCAATAATGGTAAAAGATCAGCTAAATCTGAACTCCTGTATGCTTTTACGATATAACGATAAGTCAAATTAGCAGTAAACAGAATTTTATACAAAATTTATTGTTTATAATTAATAAATTCTTGCACAATTTATGAAAATATTTGGAGAAAATAACTAATGATTCAATATGTAATGTCAATATATAATAATAGACACGTCGCAACTTGTAACGAATATGGAATCTCGCATAACAACTGTCATTTAGATTTTTGTTGACAATCTTTTAAATATTTTTACAATTTCGTAGCAGATGTTCAAAGAAGCCAACAACAGTTTATATGAATCAATTTCAAGGTAAAAATAGCGTTAAATAGGTATTTCAATTTTCAACAACAATTATTATTATGTTTACTATCGATAAATAAAAATTTATTTATGTAAATTGAAAAAGCACTTATTCAGCTTTAAAATGAGTATAGAAACAAAAAGCATTTTGTATTTAAACAGAGATGAAATATTCAGGTTGAATTAATCATGTAATGGCTCGTTTGGTTTAGTTTTCCAGAATGCGACTGTAACTCGGAAAGTAGCTGAAATACGCGCTGTGCATTACACATCAGTAACAGTAAATTGGCAACTATGCGACGAATATTCTCCGATGTGATTTGGCAACTACGCCTTCGATGCCTGTAATTGAATATAATTCCTAAACTCACCACTCTAAATCGTAGAGGGCATACCAAAACCTCTGATTTTTTGAAGAGTCGGTATTTCAGAACGTGAGACACGAAGTCCCATAAGATGATAGGTCTATCCTATACCTCGTCGGTGGTATAGGATAGACCTATCACCCAATGCATTTTCGTGGCCACTTTTTCGGGGGTCACGTAACCCCCTTACCATTTCCGTGTCACATCCTGTATTACCAACTGGAACTAAAATTTGCTGACAGAGTCCTTAGTGGTAGAAATTGAAATTAAAAATAGCTATATATATATAGCTATATATATAGTCACTGCAGTCTCGCGAATATAATAGAATATTGTTTTCTAAAATGCTTCAACGATTTCAAATACTACTTTCGATTATGATAAGTTAAACTTTATGTTGGGTATGAATAACAAATGACTGAAACTGTACGTACGATAACGGATGTGTTTAACTGCAAAATTCGAAATGTTGTAAACAGCCAAATATTAATATGTACTTTATAAATGTAATGTATACGCGCGAATAAATTCGTTGTTTAGAACTGTATTGTTATTGTTATAGGATGACATAATTTTGTCCCTATTATTAATTATCTTCATTGCTTTGAACAATAAGAAAAGAAATAAATAAGGGTATTGTTATATAAATCATATGTGCATTATATAGCATGTATGGTTATTATGAAAATTTTCATGAACATTACAAAACGAATGTTTTAATAACTTACTAAAAACTACTAAGACAAGCTTTATATTTATATTTGAAATTTGAACACCAATTATTACTATATATGTTAACAATAAATAAAAGATTCGTCTTAACATCAACTACAACAATATGTAATAAAAAATACTTAGTTCTATACTTACTTAAAAAATTAAGATGACCATTGTTACGTCCTGAGTGGACCGAATTATAGTTTTGAAGGGATAGTACGCAGTTTCGAACCTACCTGCATTCACCGGCTACGGTTCGGGAAATTGAGGATCGTTTAAATAAAGGTTGTACCCTTTTATTGATAAAAATTGATTTATTTATTCAAAAATAGGAAACTGAATCAGATATTAAGGTTTACAGATATTATTTATAGAGCAGATATACATGAGTGCTTTTAACACGATAAAAATATAGAAAATATAATATAATCTAATATTACCGAAATACAATCTTCTTTGGGGGTACAATATAGTAGGGGATGGTCGAGGTTTCTCCGGGATCCTTGTATAAACCTCTTGGTTTCCTTGTGTTGTGAGTTTGGGTTAATCCAATTGGTTCTGGTTCACTTTCAAATAAACTTCAGCTCAAATGATTCAAATTGTTAGACACTTCAATTGTAACTGCCACTTAAGGAGCTGAACCCTTTATTTATAGGTAGCCAATTCTTTGTCTTTGAAGATGCTGGCTCAGGAGTAGGGGTCCTCATCATCCGATGTCATTCTTATTGATTCTCAGAATGTAAATCGAGCTTTCATTGTGCAGTTTGAATTATCATAGTTTTTTCTCGTAGCAATATCTAATATCTCTTCTATTGAGTCTAAGGATGCAAACCGATCTTATTTGTGCACTTCGCAGAAGGCTGAGTTATTGATTTGGCATCCTGTTGATGCGTCACTATATTGCGTAGTTCGAATAACTTATATTATATGTATGTATAATTTTATATGTACCTATTTGATTGTTAACATGAATTTATTTAGCGCTGATTATTTTATTGTTCTATTTCTAAGCTTACCTTTCTCGTGACATTATCGGACTTTGCAATAATTCTTTATTAGATTAATTAATCATTGGCGGTCGAACCACCGGACGTGACACCATCCCCCTTAGAAAGCAAATTTCCAAGGGAAATTTGTTGCAAGCTTTTAACAGTTCTTTCGAGTTCTGATGTATCTGGGTCATTGGTACGAGGTAAGTTGTCATTGGATGTTATCTCATCAGCTGGTCGGGTTGTGTTTCTTCGCGTGTTGGCTCGTTGAACCAGGAGGTGCGTCAGCGAATTCCATGCGGCACCGTACAAGGTGAAACTGCATCCGTATAGCGAGTGCAGCTGATAATCTTGTATTATTGTGTCAGCAATTGTCTTTATAAATTTGAGTATTATAAAGACTGCTAATATTCTTGCACTGAACGATCCAATTGCAATGAATCCGTGCCAGAATTTTTTCGCTGCGTTTTCTGCTATTTTCTTCATTCATCATGTTCAGTTCTTCTGCTGATGTGAAGGGTCGCGTTACCGTGGAGTTGGCTTTCTTCCTACGGACATTGTACCTTACAGGTGCATCTTTTTGCACTGTTCTTCTGTTATCGGTTCTAGATATTCGCGTATCCCATTTTGCACCGTGGATATGTGAGAATGCATGCCACAATAGCTGATTGTTCTAGATATTATGACCTTGCATTGAATGATGTCTGCGTAGCTGTCATCCGATAGTTGTAGTAGCTGAATGAAGACTTCTTTCGTCCTTGTAGTGACGTGGTCGATGTTACAGTCGTCGATTGTTTTGAGAGATATGGTAGTCACGTTTAGGTGGTGTCCATTACAATCGTATCCGATAATGGCACGTGAGGGTTGTATCAACACGAGTACTAGCCAAAGGCCTAACATTTTTTCTGTAAGCGAACGTACTGATCTTCTAATGCTAATATACATTCTTATTGATTTGTTTTTTAATTTGTAAATAGGAGTTAATATGGAGATAGCGGAAAAGTGCCTGTTGAAGGTATTCTGAATAATTATTGTGAGTAAAAAAAAAATTTTGTCTTGTTACTGTTCCATGACGGCATTCATCCGCTAGTTTGAGATAGAGTCATTCTTCGTTATTTTTACAAATAATATTATCGGTATGTTATTTTTAATGATAATGGTAGAAATATTCTACTATAGAAATTTTTTGTTTTATTAAATGGATTCATGATTCGATAGTCTAGCATTGGTGCTTATTTTGTGTTATAGTAGTATTTTCCTACCAAAAGGAAATCTTATGGTCTATTAGGTAATACGCATTTCGTGTAGGTATATATTTGTGTTTATTAATAGTAGGATATATATATATGAATAATAATACGGTTAAAATGTATAAGGGTATAGAAGCTATATGATATAATATAATATGCGTGTGTATTTTGTTTCTAGAATAATAAATTCGTGGTTCATGAATTTCAATTCGTCATTCTTTTAATACGTCCGTCTTTGTCTGTTTCTGTTGTCCTTCGTCGTATCGTATCGTTAGTTGGGTCTATGGTGTGCTAATTTTAATTTATTTATGTGTACCGTACGAGGGTTTCCGTTAATTAGAATTTTTACATTTTGATTAGGTAAAATTTCTATTACTTTATGGGGTCCAGTATATTGATCACTGAATTTGCCTTTTACCGGTTCTTTTAGCAAATATACGAGGTCTGTCACCTTGAAGTTTTGCGGGTTGATTTTCTGATCGTAGTAGTATTTTGATCTTACTTTGGCGGCGTTCAAATTTTTAGCTGCTAACTGTTGTAATTCGTTGATGGTCATATGCAAATCTCGGAGGTAATCCGCGTAGGTGGGTTCTAAATTTTCTTTTATTGGATCTCTGCTAGTTGGTTCGCGGGCGATTTTCCCGTAAACCAGTTCGTGTGGGGAGAATTTAGTTCCTTCATGTACTGACGTATTATAGGAGAACATGGCTAAATCTAGCCAATGATCCCAATTGTTTGCGTTATTTATGTATTGTTTTAAATATTCCATTAGTACATGATGTGATCTTTCAATTGAGCCGTTGCTTTGTGGGTGGTATGCTGTAGTTTTATAATGTTTAATTCTAAATTTCTTTGCCACCTGGCTCATTAAGTTGGAGGTGAAATTTGTTCCTAGATCCGTTAAAATTGCTTTAGGAGCTCCAAATCGGCAAATGAAATTTTTAATGAAGGCGTCTGCGATATCTGTAGTTGTGGTTCGTGCCAAAGGCACTGCTATGGAGTATTTTGTTAATAGGTCTTGCATGGTCAAGATATATTTGTTTCTTTTTCTTGTTTCTGGTAGAGGCCCTACAATGTCGAGGCTGACCTTGTCGAAAGCTTTTCCTGGTGTGTCTGTTAATACCATAGGTTGTTTTGTTTTAATTCTTGTCAGCTTTCTTAACTGACATTCGCTACATGTACGGATAAAATTTTGTATGTCTTTCTTCATTCCTTCCCAAAAATATGATTGTCGAATTCGATGATAGGTTTTTGTTATGCCTTTATGTCCACCTATAGCTGACACGTGCTTTTCTTCGATTATATCGAATCTATCGGCCTCTGGGGGTATTGTTACTTGACCTGTGCATATGGTTATTGTTATAGCTTTATTCCAAAATGCTTCTTTTAATTTATTCATGATGAATTTCCAAGGTATGTCTTCAATGTTGTTTGATTTCCTTATGCTGAATGAATTCAGGTTCATTTCTTCGACTACGTCTAGTAATGAGGCGATGCAGTTGACAATGTTTTCTGGTTCGATGGGAATACGTTTTTCTTGTTTAACCGGTAGAGCAATGGTATAGAATTTATCTCGTGGCTGTAATCTAGCTCGTTCAAAAGTTAAGTCAACGAAAGTGTTTAATAGATTAGCTTCTTTTAGTTCCTCGCCTCCTTTGTCGATTGGATTACCGCTCATGTCAACGAATATTACTTTATGTGTTTTAGCCATATATAGTGGTTCGTGACTTTCTCGAATCTGCAAAACATTCTGTGGTCGTTGTATTACGCTGGGTAACGCTACTTGAGTATCTGCCAGATCAGGGATTTCAGACGGATGATTATTTTCTTCGTTAGGTATTGACTCTGTGTCATTATTATCAGATAAATTTGGTGATTGGTACTCTATTTTTATTTGTTTCTGTGGTTCAAATTTTCTTTTCTTTTGTGTTGTATCGTGTGGAGATGAATCTTCTGAAGTAGTAGTTGAGATTTTCCTCTTTCGTATTCGTATTAGTTCGTCGGGTTTTGTTCGTTTGCTATTTCTGTCTAATTCTACTGAGTCTTCCGATGTGGTTGATAATAATCTTTTCTTAGTTGATTTTCTGGCCAAAGACTGTAGGGGTAGACAGGTTTCCGGAGGATTTCGGGATAGTGCATCTGCATTAGCGTTAGCTCTGCCTTCTTTATATTGAATATTATAATCGTATTCTGATAATTTTAATTTCCATTTCCATAATCTGGAGGTCGGATCTTTGATGGAGTGTAGCCAAATTAATGGTTTATGATCGGTAATTATATTGAAAGTGCGGCCGTATAAGTATAGTCGAAAATGGGATATGCAGTAAACGATTGCTAAACATTCCTTTTCTATGGTTGAATATTTTTGTTCGGCTATATTCAGCAAACGAGAGACGTATGCTACGGGGAGATCTTTTCCAATTGGACCTTGGCTGAGTACTCCTCCGATAGCATATCCCGATGCGTCGGTAGTGAGGTTAAATGTTTTTGAGAAATCTGGGAATTGTAGTATAGGTATGGTTGTGAGTGCTTCCTTTAAAATCAGAAATGATTTTTCTTGTGTATTCTCCCATTTGAACGTGACATCTTTTTTTAATAAATCTGTAAGAGGTTTGGCGGTTGCTGAAAAATTCGGTATAAATCTTCGATAATATCCGGCCAATCCTAGAAATTGTTTAATATGCTTTGCGTTTTTTGGTTTAGGAAATTTTTGTACCGCTTCGATTTTCTTTGGATCGGGTTTTAATCCGTTTTCACTGATTATGTGTCCTAAATAGTTCACTTCGTGACGCAAGAATTCGCATTTATCCGGTTGCAATTTTAATTTTGCTTTACGTAGTCGATTCATTAATTTATTGAATTTAATTTCGTATTTGGTGAAATCCAGAGGCTAAATCGAATGTGGAAAAATATTTGGCACTTCCAAGTTGGTCTAAAATTTCTGTTATATTGGGCAAGGGATATGCATCACCAATAGTTTTTTCATTTAAATTTCGATAATCAATTACAAGACGCCATCGTTTGTTTCCTTGAGAATCTGGTTTCTTTGGTACAATCCATACTGGCGAGTTATAGGGTGATGTTGATGTTTCGACCATATCTGTTTCTAGTAATTCCTGTACTTGTTTATTAATTTCTCCTTTATGGATTGGAGGGAATCGATATTGTCTGGTATTTATTGGAATGTCATCAGTGGTGTGTATTTTATGTCGTAGCACATCAGTGCCTTCGAGGGTTTCTCCGGGAATGTGGAATCTATCTTGATTTTGTTTTATTAATTTCATAACGTTTTCCTTCTCTTCCATGTTTAGGTGATCTAGTCTTAGTAATTCCAACACATCTTCGAATCTATTATGATTACTTACTGCTGCCGCAAGGCAAGATTTGACTTGTTGATTGGTAACTTCTTCAAAAGGGTCCAACTTTATCATGGGTACATCGAAGACATAATCCTTTAATGTAGCGTTCGTTATTCTCAGGTGGGCTCGCCCTTTGTTATTGGTGACCACTGTTTCTCCAAGAAATATTCCCTTTTCTTCTGGAATTCGGGGAATATAGCCTTGTTGTAGTTCTGGATTGACTATATTCATTGTTATTGGGATAGATGTTCTCTTAGGAACGATTATTTGTTGAGGTTCGAAGAATGGTATGTAGGTGGTTCCACATTTTATGTGTTTCTTAGAGTAATCGACATTTGCTTGATTGTTTTGTAGAAAGTCGGATCCTAAGAGTCCGCATTGATCTATCAATATTCGGTTGCTAACAACATGGAATGTTACTTGATGGCCTGCTATCCTGATTGATGCCGTCCCTAGGGTGGCCAGGACTTCAGCCGATATTCCTCGAATATTTATAGCGTTACTTGTGTCGATTTTTGTGGATATTGGGACCATTGATTCCTTTATAAGGTTGATTTCCGAACCTGAATCTATGAGTAATGAAATTGTTCCTTGGAGGTCAGGGGAGATGATCATTATAGTCGGAGTGTAGTTGGCAGTATCTAGTCGAACAGTGATAGCTCTTTTAGGTCGATTTCTTCCTGGTTTGTTTTTATTTCTTTGGTTTGATCCATCTTCAGGGATTCTTCCTGTTGGAGGTCGTTGGATTGATCGTCTTGCGGGTTGATTTTCATTACGGAGCGGCGCTCTGTGGGTTTTGCTCCCTTGGGTGCGCCACTGGTCCCTGGGGAGACCCTCTCGTTTCCCGACTTTTGTTGGGAATAGGGCACTATCTCACCTGATTCCACCTTTGATTTAAATTTATAACAATCTTTGATTGTGTGTCCGGTCTTTTTGCAGTAATTGCAAGTGACAGGTGGGCCATCTGTTCTAAGCCGATTATCGTTATCTGTTTGTTGGTTGGTCCTCAAGTTGCTATCCGGATTCCTGTTATTTTGATAAGAATTATTGCGATGGGAAGGAGGGTCGGAGCGCCAGCGCGATCCGGTATAATTATCTCGCCTCAGAGGGGCCTGATATCTGTTTGAAGAAACTTGATATCCTTGTTGCTGTTGACTCGTGCTTCTGTAGTACGCTCCGACTCGTTCTTCTTCATATCGGATTTGTTTCGAGATCTTTATTGCATTGGCGTATCCTTCCTCTAAGTTAGTAAAGCCTTCTAATTGCAATCTGATGTGAATTTCTGATGGTAACCCTTTTAAAAATGCTTCCATGACATCGAGGTCTATATTTTTTTGTAATCCTTCTGAAATTTCTCCGTATATGCTGCGTTCTCCATCCATAATAGCAAGTCGTAGATTTTTTACGCGACTTATATAGTTCAAAATATTTTCATTAGGTTTTTTAAAAATGTTTCCTAATTCGCCCTTATACTGATTAACCGTCTTTTGGGGTCCGAACATAAGTTTTAATTTTGTTCCAAATTCTTCTAGGGTGTCTATGTTAGAGTCTTCGATGGCCATAAATGCATGTCCTCTGAGTTTGTTTGTTAATAATTTAATCAAATATGGTTCCATATCCGGTAGGAGCATTGCTTTAGCTCTTTCACATGCTCTTAAGAATTGAAATATAGAGGGTTTATAACCATCGAACACTGGTACTGTCTCTAACGCGTCTTTGATTCGTATTGGGTAACCTAACTGTTCTGTCAGTCCGGGTGTCGGTTTTTCTGGAGTCGTTTGTTGGATTTTAACCGGTGTCGATTTTGTAGGTATTGAATATAATGCATCTTGCATATCTGCTATTTGTTGACTTAATTCTCGAAATTTATTGCCAAGATCGGCTATAAAATCGTTACCTTCTTGGGCCTTTTTTACTTGTTCTATAGCCATTTTTAATATGTCTGATTCAGGTCCAGGTAATTTAGATCCGTCATCACCGGGATTTGCCATTATAAATTTTATGAGAAGTTATGGGTAAACTGAATTTTCCAATCCTCAATTCTGCGTTCTATCCCACCGCTGTCACCAAATTTTGTTACGTCCTGAGTGGACCGAATTATAGTTTTGAAGGGATAGTACGCAGTTTCGAACCTACCTGCATTCACCGGCTACGGTTCGGGAAATTGAGGATCGTTTAAATAAAGGTTGTACCCTTTTATTGATAAAAATTGATTTATTTATTCAAAAATAGGAAACTGAATCAGATATTAAGGTTTACAGATATTATTTATAGAGCAGATATACATGAGTGCTTTTAACACGATAAAAATATAGAAAATATAATATAATCTAATATTACCGAAATACAATCTTCTTTGGGGGTACAATATAGTAGGGGATGGTCGAGGTTTCTCCGGGATCCTTGTATAAACCTCTTGGTTTCCTTGTGTTGTGAGTTTGGGTTAATCCAATTGGTTCTGGTTCACTTTCAAATAAACTTCAGCTCAAATGATTCAAATTGTTAGACACTTCAATTGTAACTGCCACTTAAGGAGCTGAACCCTTTATTTATAGGTAGCCAATTCTTTGTCTTTGAAGATGCTGGCTCAGGAGTAGGGGTCCTCATCATCCGATGTCATTCTTATTGATTCTCAGAATGTAAATCGAGCTTTCATTGTGCAGTTTGAATTATCATAGTTTTTTCTCGTAGCAATATCTAATATCTCTTCTATTGAGTCTAAGGATGCAAACCGATCTTATTTGTGCACTTCGCAGAAGGCTGAGTTATTGATTTGGCATCCTGTTGATGCGTCACTATATTGCGTAGTTCGAATAACTTATATTATATGTATGTATAATTTTATATGTACCTATTTGATTGTTAACATGAATTTATTTAGCGCTGATTATTTTATTGTTCTATTTCTAAGCTTACCTTTCTCGTGACATTATCGGACTTTGCAATAATTCTTTATTAGATTAATTAATCATTGGCGGTCGAACCACCGGACGTGACACCATAATTTTTGATTAAAACAAAATATTTTGTAATTTTTTTCTATTCAAATTTATAGATGACTGAGTATCGATTAACTGTTGTTGAAAACATTTTCCTACCAGATTATCCGAAATGTTTAAAACATGCCCAGATGCCTTCTTTTGGATCGCTGATGATAGGCCCAATAGAGCTGTGCATTATTTAGATAAAAAATTATTTGCATTGATACGTAATGTTACGATAAAAATTACTATCTTATTGAAGACGGTCCAAACGATGTCGTGTTTGGACTCATTTTCATCCGGATAAGTTCTACAACTTATTCGTATTAACAATATTATTTTGATTAAAAATATAAAAGTTCAAATTGCCAATAATGCTCGATTCTCCATCTGTTTACATTGTAGGCTGTTTGTCAGTCTCTGGGTCTCCGACGTTCGGCACCCAACGGGTGTTGTCGGTTGTGTCGTCGAGCTGACAAAAGTTATCCGAAGATTTAGGGTCGCCCCAGACAAGGCAGGCAAGATGCCGAAGTTGTTTGGGTGCCCAAAATCGTCACCCATAAGGGCTGAGCGTATCCGTTGGTTGCTTGTGAGGTACTCGATGTGCTCGCAACAAAGGCCAAGTGCCGAAAATCGTCTCATTTGCTACCAGAACCCCAGAACCGTCCACTCCCCTCTACACCCCTAAGATGCCATTGCTGGAGCGTGTCGGCCACGGGCAGGTAACAGGCCACAGACAAAAGTTAGAAATCTCTGCCGACCGAACGAAGTCACGGTGCGGAATTTAATGAAAAAATTCAATATTCGTGTATATCACGATATGAAATACATTCCTTTTCCATAGAATGCGTATGAGGATGGAAATTGTTATTAATAATTATATAATAATCATTTCCATGCATAATACAATTTTGCAATAATTATATGTCAATCATTTTTATTTATTCCCAATTTGCTTTTACTATATTTTTTATACCTATTCGAAAAGTAACATGAATGTAAAGATAGATCGAGATTGTTCTTCCAAGAACGTGAATGGGGATCACATTGAAAGCACTGAGAATGTGTCGGATAGCGAATAATAACTGAATGTTATTCGTTCTGAATGTCATAGTTATATATAATAGTTTTTTTTTATATAATTGTTAAAAAGTGTTACTTCAATACTTCCCCTTCGAAATTTCGTTTTTTAATTTTGCGGAGCCTAAAAAATTGTGGTCAGCTAAGACCGGCGAAGGATGCGGCGTTCGGCGATTCAGGTAGCTAATTGCAAGTGCACCGACTGATCGACCGCTATTCACCGGCAGGCTTGGAAAAACCAATGTCCTTTGTACTATGGATTCCATTACCTTTACTGTACACTCGGAGTGCACAACACCCTAACAACAGTTTAGGTAAAATATGTAAATGAGATCCCCGATAACTGTTTCAGTCAGAACTGTTATATATGTAACAGTTTGAAACAGCTATTTGCAGAACATTTTCAGTCCCTATCAGAAAAGTATAATTGCGAGGGACAAGTGAGAACGAACAGACCGATGTACACATATAATGTGTATCAATATATCATTTCTATCCTTGAGACTGTCTACATTCTGAATCCTACATGTATTACGTATGACTTTTTAATTAATTTATTAAATACATAAAATGATACTATTTATTACATCCTGTGTTTCATATTAGGTACTGATATTTTAATTGCAGACAATTAATAAAAATGTGATTATTAATAATCACTGTATTATTTTGTGGAATTAAATACAATGTATTAAAATTCCTCCGTTTAAATACAATGCTTTCTGTTTCTATACTCATTTAAATCTGAATAAATGCTTTTTCAATTTATATAAATAAGCTTTTATTTATTGATAGTAAACAAAATATTAGTAATTGTTGTTGGAAATTGAAATACCTATTTAGCGCTATTTTTATCTTTTATTTGATTCATATAAACAGTTCTTGGCTTCTTTGAACCTTTTGCTATCAAATACAATTTTCAAAACGGACGGAAAAATATTTAAAAGATTGTCAACAAAAATTTTAATGACTGTTGTGCGAGGTTCCATATTCGTTACAAGTTGCAGCATGTCTATTATTATCGATATTGTTATTATTGATAAGCAATTGTTTCAAAACTGATAGCAATAATGGTAAAAGATCAGCTAAATCTGAACTCCTGTATGCTTTTACGATATAACGATAAGTCAAATTAGCAGTAAACAGAATTTTATACAAAATTTATTGTTTATAATTAATAAATTCTTGCACAATTTATGAAAATATTTGGAGAAAATAACTAATGATTCAATATGTAATGTCAATATATAATAATAGACACGTCGCAACTTGTAACGAATATGGAATCTCGCATAACAACTGTCATTTAGATTTTTGTTGACAATCTTTTAAATATTTTTACAATTTCGTAGCAGAACGTTCAAAGAAGCCAACAACAGTTTATATGAATCAATTTCAAGGTAAAAATAGCGTTAAATAGGTATTTCAATTTTCAACAACAATTATTATTATGTTTACTATCGATAAATAAAAATTTATTTATGTAAATTGAAAAAGCACTTATTCAGCTTTAAAATGAGTATAGAAACAAAAAGCATTTTGTATTTAAACAGAGATGAAATATTCAGGTTGAATTAATCATGTAATGGCTCGTTTGGTTTAGTTTTCCAGAATGCGACTGTAACTCGGAAAGTAGCTGAAATATGCGCTGTGCATTACACATCAGTAACAGTAAATTGGCAACTATGCGACGAATATTCTCCGATGTGATTTGGCAACTACGCCTTCGATGCCTGTAATTGAATATAATTCCTAAACTCACCACTCTAAATCGTAGAGGGCATACCAAAACCTCTGATTTTTTGAAGAGTCGGTATTTCAGAACGTGAGACACGAAGTCCCATAAGATGATAGGTCTATCCTATACCTCGTCGGTGCTATCATCACCGACGAGGTATAGGCACCGACGAGGTATAGGCAGAGAGGAAGGGAGAGTGCTCATGGCCGGGTTTTCGTGATTTCATTTTTGGTCGTCCGCCGTTTTCTAGCATAGCACAGAACCTGGGCCGTCTTTTCTGGATCAGAACCCTGGCCGTCTTTTAGCATGACACAGAACCTGGGCCGTCTTTTCTGGATCAGAACCCCGGCCGTCTTTTAGCAAAACCAGGGCCGTCTTTTGACGGTCTTGAAAACGAACGCTCATTATTTTTTTAACCAGGATTAGAACGTACAGCTTAATTGTTTTTTATGAAATATGTAACTGACATGTACATCGTGTGTACAAAATCTATAATTAATATAAATTAAGTATAATATTAATTGTAATGATACGTATTTTATTTTTTCCAATTTTGTAGTTGCAAACTCTAGTTGTAAAAAATGATAAACCCAGAAAAATTCGAACAAAAATACAAATTTCATGTCGACGTTTAAAAAAGCGACCATACTGAATATTAATTTAATAATGAGCTATTGTCATCAGCACTATCTTAAATTTTTTCATATATTTAGCTACTGTTATTATTAATTAAAAAAATTTTTCTTTCATGAATTTTTTAATTTTTTATTATTTATTAATTATTTTTTTCCACCTCGGCACCATAGGATTTTTACTAGATGACTTTAAAAACATATTAGAACTATTTTTAAATAATTTTACTCGAAAACATTCTAGTTTACTCTTTATTTCACCATTCTACTACTTTTTTATGAACTGTATTGCAGCTCTGTTTAACTCTCTTTTACAACTCAATACCATAGTACCATCCATATTTGAAGAAGAACAATTTTTTGCAACTATCATTGAAAAAACAAAAGTCTCCACATTTCTGGTCTTTAGTGCGTTGGTGACGTAGCGCCCAGCACACCTACCTGTGGTCTGTGCCACATCTGGAGTTTTATGGTACGCTAACAATCGCTATTGAATCGCAAGCCAGCCCGTACAAGCAAACGAATTCTCAACTTTCAGAGGCCTGACTCTAAGGCTAAAAGGAGAGGCCACGACCTTCGGGTCACCGATTCTGTTGAAACTTTGCACACTTATAGATCTCGTTCTCCTGTTCACGAATATATATCATTATAGGGGCAGATACTCAATAGTTTTCGAGATATTGACAATTAAAGTTTCATTATTCCCTATATAATGCCACATTTTCTACAGGCTACAAGAATCGGAGTGGTTTTTTGGTTTTTGAAAAGTTTTTATTTGCAAGGTATAACAGTATATATATATATATATATATATATTTATAACAGGCGCAAATAAAACTACGAAAAAAATAACCTTATAATATATCAGTCTTATGAAGAATGAACACTTTGGCACTTCGCTTCATTACTATAATATTAAGGGGTATTGCACAGCAGGGGGGCATAATCGACTATTGACAAAGTCTATTTGTCGGACGGTAGCTTAAATACAGGTTAAAAACATTATGAAAAAAACCCTGTTTGTTATCTGGTATTTATGTGTGTGTGTGTGTGTGTGTGTGTGTGTGTGTGTGTGTGTGTGTGTGTGTGTGTGTGTGTGTGTGTGTGTGTGTGTGTGTGTGTGTGTGTGTGTGTGTGTGTGTGTGTGTGTGTGTGTGTGTGTGTGTGTGTGTGGCTTATATACATGTGTGAGAGGTGTGTACTTAACCTATATAGAATACAAATAACCTAGCAACTCACAGCAAGTTATGATTATGTCTTTGTTATTTGGCTATGTTTACCTACTACTTATTAGATATTAATTTGCACAAGCATAATTGCACTCTTCAATCTTATTTATCTACGAATATTACATTAGTTGGCACTTCTTAGCTCATCTCTCCTGCGTCTTCGCCTTCTTAGCTCGTCAATAAATTTGCCGTCTTCTATTAACCACCAGTACTTATCCGATAGTCGGTGAAAATTGTTCCTGTCTCTATCAGGTATCGCGGTAGAGTATTTTATAATTGCGGGGTTCGTGGTGTGATTATATTTAAAGGTCTTATCCGCTTTGTTCCTTGCAGCATGGTAAATTAACGGGATGTTCATTTCATCCTGAATTAAACCTATCTTGTCTATGTGTGTGAATGCTTGTGGGGTGACATAACCTGATATCATACTCTCCTCTATATCTGTTGTATTTGTGTTCATTATTTCTATAAGGATATCGTTTTCTGTGTTTGGGATGCCAGCATGATAGTCACGTATTAGTTGGAGTATGTGATTGTCGATACGTGGTATATCGGCTAGGTTGTAAAGTGTTTTATTGTTTATGAAGTGGTTGTTGTTAGTTTTCCTGTATGTGTGTAATGCTGCCCGTATACAATTCCTCTCTAATTTTCGTATTTTCTCCATGGTTGCCGCGTTCACGTTCCACCAGATCGGGACAGCATAAGTAATTATTGGTCTGACTAATAAAAGGTAGCAAATTATTTTGGCTTTGTGTGATAGTGACTTATGGAAAAAGAGCCTACTGTATTTCCGGAACGTGTTGGTGGCTTTTTGTAATTGTGTATTGATATGTATGTTAAATTTAAGGAGGTAGTCGAGATGTACTCCTAGGTATTTGACGCTTTTTTTATGTTGTATTGAGTGAGAGTTATTATTGTTTTGTATTGCTATACTGAAATTGTTAATGTAGTGTCGTTTAGAGCTATTAAGGAATCTGAGTGGTTTATGGAAAAGAATAGTCTCACATTTAGTTGGGTTAATTTTTAAATTCCATTTAAGGTAATGCTGGTTAATTTGGTTAACCAGGTGTTCAAGCTTGTTTTGTACTATATTAGGATGTGTATCTGCAACTAGTATGATTAGGTCATCAGCGTATGCTGCAGAGTATGTATTATTGTTGGTGTTCATTTGAAATAGATTAGTGATATTATGTGTGAAGATATTGAATAATATGGGAGAATTTACAGTTCCTTGTGTAAGGCCTTCTTTTATTGTGTATGAAATTGTTGAAAATAGTTTACCGTTCCAGGTGACGAAGCGTCTGTTTGTAACCATTCTCCATATTATCTCAATGAGATCAGTGGGAAAATTGAGATCGTTAAGTATATAGATCAGGCCCTTTATCCATATAGAGTCAAAAGCCTTTTCTATGTCAATAAGGCAAGCCCCGACTATCTTGTTAGTGTGTACGTTGGTAGTGATGTCATTTATAATTTTATGTACTGCGTGGGTGGTAGAATGTTTGCGTTTGAACCCAAATTGTGTATCTGGGATGATTTTATTGTTTGTGGTGTGTTGGGTAATTGATTTTTGTATAATGGCTTCAAAAACTTTGCTTATGGCTGGGGTAAGGCTAATGGGTCTATAACTGGAGATCTCATCTGGAGGTTTTCCTAATTTAGGAGTTGGAAGGACTTTACCTGTTTTCCAGCTTTCAGGAAAGTATCTATTGTTTATACAATTATTAAAAAGAATTGTATATGCAATTATAAGGTTTCCAGGTAGGTGTTTTAATATAATCGGAGGGATTTCATCTAAGCCTGATGAGGATTTATTCGGGAGGTATTTGCAGATGTATCTGGTATGAAATGGATTGCAAAAGAGCGAATTCGCTGCATTATCAGGGTTAATCGCTGAATTGGTCTCTGAGAATGTTGTTATCGTTGTTTTACTTCTAAGGTTATTATTAAATATGTTGATTAGACTGCATGCATCTTTCTCTACTTTTTCTTTTATGGGATTGGAGGTGTTGGTATATCTGGGTGAATTGATCTTTTCATAGTAAGCTCCGAATATGTTAAGAACGTCTATGGGATTTTGTACGTAGTATTTGTCATTGTGGAATATAAACTCTTCTTTTTGGTAGTTGCATCTGCAAAAGAGATTTTCATCTTCTTTTTGCACAGTGATGTTGTCTAATTTTAGTTGCGATTTAGGTCTGAAGAATCTATTTATTTTAGGGAAAAAGGAGTCTGACTTTCTATAATCTATGGTTTTGATTAAGGAGTCCCAGTACTTTGTGTAGGATTTAGCATATTCAAGTTTTAATAAATAGTTAATTTTTGCTAATATCTCTTTGAGGGATGTTGTATCGTGATAAGGGATATTGTTGTGTATGTGTCTGTATGTTCTGTGTAATGAGGTTAGAATAAAGGATTTGTATTTGTGTAAGTTTTTGATCTTGGTGTTGGTATAGTTGAGTATGTTATCAGTGGGCTTATACCTTGGGACTATTTGTGCAATAGTGTGCTTGATTAGTGTCTCCATTGCTGTAAGGTAGGCTTCAATTTCCTCTATTGCTAGATTCCTATTGTGCGGTATGTCCATATTGTAGTTTTTTGATAGTTTTTTGCTAAACTGTTTCCATCTTGTCTTCTTGTAAATGTATCTGTATGTAACATTTGGATCGATGGTTTCTGTGTTGCAGGGTAGTTTAACCGTAAAAACTATTGCTCGGTGGTCGCTGTTGTAGTGTGCTGTAATTATCTTCCTATCGGAGAGGTCAGGGATGTCCAGTCTTCCGTCAACTATACCTAGGTCCAGAAATGTATTAGCACTAGGAAATGTTGGTCCCTCCGGGGGGAGTATTCTTGTGCGGTATAAGATTGCTGCCGTTGACATTTCCCAATTTTTTAGCATTGCACCTTTTCTATTGGTAGTTCTATCACCCCATATTGTATGCCTTGAGTTAAGGTCACCTGCTAACACGTAGTAGTGGTTGTGTTCATGCAATTTGAGCTTTTCAAAAAGATGATTCATTTCTTCCATATAGACAGGTTTGTCTTTATTGTTAGCATATGCTGCAATAATATATATGTATAGGTTATGCTTTGGTTTAATTCTAATAATAGTGTATTCTAGAATTTGGTTCTTTCTGGACGAAGGTGTATAGACTGTCTCGTATGGTATGTGTGTTTTAATTAGGATGGCAGTACCTCCTCCTGCATTATTGTCCTGTCGGTCGTTTCTGATTATATGATAATTCGAGAATTGTATTTTATATCTGCTTGAGAGCTTAGTTTCTGATATTAGGGCAATGTCGATGTCATTGGTGTTGATGAATTCCAGTAGATCGTATCGTTTATTAAGGGACACGAGTGAGTTT
This sequence comes from Seladonia tumulorum, assembly GCA_913789895.3. Lineage (NCBI taxonomy): Eukaryota > Metazoa > Arthropoda > Insecta > Hymenoptera > Halictidae > Seladonia > Seladonia tumulorum. Next base: position 21,567,711 of record OU565273.1, read on the forward strand.
ACATTTATGGCGGCTATTTTGACCTCTGATATTATACGAGTGTTGCAGGGTGTATTATTCATCATGGAGGTTGAATGTTTCATATAGCTCGTTTATCTTCATGGAGTTGTTTCTAACTGCTTGGATTATGGGGGCCAATTGTGAGCCTATAGTTTCTACGATCAGTTGTCTGATTTGCTCCATTATATTATTCGAGCTTAGGTTATGTTGAGCATCGTATCCTAAATTATGGTTGGAGTTTCCTTTCGGGAAAAGATGCTGGATATTGTTGGCGTTAGAGAGCCACGCGTTCGTTGTTGGTGGGGCTGTTGTGAGGTTTGCGCTGTTGACCTTTTGTGAGGCTGTAGCAATGTTGTGTTGCATGGTCTGTGGATTGGCAATTTGTTGGATTTTTAGGATTCTTTCTTCTCTTTTGAGTTGTTTCATTTGCTCATCCTTGGTTTTGATATTCAGGAAAAACTGGTAGTAAGGGCAACCACGATATGAGGCAGGGTGACCAAAGGCTTCACAGTTTATGCAATATATTGTTGAGCGGTCTGCATTCAGAGGCACTTTGCAATCCCCCGGACTATGGGCATCTTTGCATTTGACACATCTATATCCAAGGTTGCAGTTGATGCTAGTGTGTCCCAACCTTTGGCATTTTTTACATTGGTGGATATCCTTTTTCTTGAGCGGTTCCCACTTTACCACTTGGTGTAATAGGGTTTTTGTTTTGGTTAATTCAGAAGTGGTGCTTCCGTTCGTCAACTGGATTAGGAAGCTGTATTGATCTCGGTTGCGTTTGTTCAAGTTAATTTTATTTATTTTCTGGATGTTAACCTGAGGTAGATTTAGGTCTGTTATTTCTTTAAGAAGATCGGCTTCTGAAAAATTTCCGTTGATTCCTTTTAGTATGAGGTTTTTTGGTTTTAGCTGTTTCGGTGTGTACGAGAAGTATTTTATATTGTTCTGCGTTAGGTGATCCTTGGCTATGTTAAAAGTGTCAATACTTTTACAGAATATGGTGTGTGTTAGTTCCTCTTGTTGCTTGACAGAGAATTGATTAATTAGTTGGGTCGAATGCTTTAAGATATCAATGAGCTCCGTGATGTTAACATTTACTACGTATATGGGTGGTGGCTTGCAGCTGTTGATTGGTTTCCTACTTCTGGGAGGGTTCTCCGCTGTGACAGTATTAGGGTTGGCAGTTTGGGAACTTGTAGAGGTATTCGTTGTAGGCAGGTTGTCTAGAGATGCGAACATATTATTAGACAATATGGAATCCGGTCCTACTTGGCTGTTGGATTGTTGAGTTTTAAAGGTTTTCTTCGGGAGATTCCATTCCGTAATCTTGTGCGTGCTCGGTTGCATTACTATGTCTTCTGTGGACTGTGTTAATGGTCTTTTTTTGCCAATTAAGTTAGGGGGAATGGAGGATGTGCGATTGTTGAGCTCCTTTAATGCAGCTCTGGCTAATTTGTCAGCTGAGAACGGTTTGACTAGCATTTGGTTCAGGTACAAATTTTATCTTATCTTGACATTCGGGTTTGCGGGCCTAGGCGGTCTGTTTTCTTTGCTGGTGCCAGGCCAGCTATGGTCACTGGGGTGACCCATTTGGTGGCGGGCAGGAGTATCAGAGGCGAGCCCCTCTCCCTTCTCGTTCATGATGAACCGGAGACAGGGGAGGGGGGGGCCGCACAGGCACGCTGGGTCCTCTCTTTAGATCTGTTGGCGCATGCGTCGCACAATGTAAGCAGAATGGCCGTCCCAACCCTCCGTACAAGGGCCGCAATATTTGGCGGAAATACACAATAATAACGCGTTATGAACTTAAAATTTATTATCCTCAGTGGATAGTTATCACCAAAACTCTACACTAACCCACTTCTGCATCACAATCGAAGCCTGTTTATGGCAAACACAAACTTTTTAGCAGCACTCTCTTAACACACATGCGACTGTTTCGAGGGTTGCGCCAAGAATCGGAGTGGCGCGACGGTAGCGTGACAACTTTTCAGCCGAACGATCAGGGTTCAAATCCTGTCGAGTAATGCATTTTTTAAATAATTTTATTATGTTTTATCATCGTCTATTTATATGATTAAATTCAGTAGATTAAATTTCACTCATAAAATGGCATTTTGAATTATAAATAACATGTATTTATTTACTAACAACAGGATTATTATATATTACATATAGATATTAAATTTTAATAAATGTTTATAAATGTCCTGTGTTAATTTTCCGGATTTCAAATAAGTTACTGTTAGGTTTGTGTGATGTGACATAAGTTCATCTACCTTTACTTGAACAAGTGCGATCTTTTCTGTATGGGCGCCTAGATTCAAGAATAGGGGTTAGAAATTTGCCGGCCGAAGAATGGTCTTCGTGCCAGAAATCTTTTCCAACGTCTTTGGGGCTGCCTCTGGCCGACACGCTCCAGCATTGACATCTCGGGGGTGTAGGGGGGAGTAAACGGTTCTGGGGTTCTGGTCGCAGAGGACACGATTTTCGGCACGACACGATTCGGAAAAGAATCTTGAGAGTCATCGCAGCCGAAGAGTGTAACATGACACTAAGTATCGGGTATATCGGTGTGAGACCAGAAGACCACTACTAATCCAATTACAAAACTTCTTTATTTTTCATTATTTTTTTATGGGACTTTTACCAATATATTCGTGGCATTTTTCTGATTAAAATGATACCAAATATGATATAATTCCGATGATATTTACTTGTGTAACGAGCGATAAAAGTTTTGAACACAGAGAAGAACAGCGTATGGGAAAGATAGAGCCGCAGCCGCCGGCAGAGATCAAAGTTCGCGTGAGCGCAGGCCTTTAAATGAAAAATTTAACTTCTTTATTATTAATTATTTTTTTATGATACTTTCACCAATATATTTGTGGCATTATTCTGATTAAAATGAAACTCAAACGCGATATAATTCGGATCACATTTACACTAATTTTCCGTTAATGTAATTCTTATGGGAAGCAACTTTCATCGATCATTACACAGGTAAATATTATCGGAATTATATCATATTTGGTATCATTTTAATCAGAAAAATTCCAGGAATATGTTGGTAAAAGTTTTATAAAAAATAATGAAAAATAAAGAAGTTTTGTAATTGGATTAGTAGTGGTCTTCTTGTCTCACACCTACATATATAGCCGACAATGTTGTATCGCCTTTTTCCTAAGTGTCTGCCTGCGACGTGTCAATTGTTATTGAGTGGAGTACGGGGCTGGTCTATTTTCCCGTTTCTAGACCCGTCTCCAAGCCCGTAACGAACTCTTAGGGCTAAATAACTAAAAAATTACAGTGTTCCACTCGATCGTGACGCAGACCCAGACATGATGACTAGACAATTCTAAAAAAATATAATATTAAGTTCCCTACATTTCAATTTAAATAAGATAAGTTAATTTTTAAAGTAAGTTAAATTACAATCAAAGTAAATACTTTTATCTACACGTATAACTCTACCCAATCAAAGTGTACAAAAATTTTAACACAGCTTACAGCTGGAAAAAAATTATTCGAAGCGTTTGCATAGCAATACTGATAAAACCAGTAAATACAGATCAAATTATATCGTGTTTAGTGTCATTTTAATCAGAAAAACTCCACAAATAGGTTGGTGGAAGTCCTATAAAAAAATAATGAAAAATAAAGAAGTTTTGTAATTTGATTGGTAGTAGTTTCACACCGATATACCTGTTCTCGCCTCGGATCGCCCGGCTGCCGTTTATTGCATCGCTGGGCGACCGAGGTGGCACGAGATTCTGGGCCTGGGTCGACGGGGCTCGAAGCCGCTTATTCGAGCTAACGAAAAATATTCTAAATTTATTCGAAAGAATTAGTCGTAGCCTTCGAATAACAGTACAGATAAAAAATGAAAATTTAATTTGAAGCAAATATAAAAGTATTTTTATTCGTCGGATAAATTCTTACCTAATAAAATGATTTATTTGACACTCGTTCAATAAAGAGGGTTTTTTCGAACCTTCAAATAACAAAAATAAAGATAAAGTATTTTTTATTCGAATTTTTATTTAAATAATTTTTTATCCCAAATAATGCCCAACTCTGCGAGGGTCACTAGTAGTGTGAAAAATATACTTAATATTTTATTCAAAGAGTGTATCATGAACAAAGACTATGCACTTGGAACTGTTACAGAAATATGTAAGATCACTCTGTTGATGAAGTATCGAATAAGGTTTATAACACGAGCGACTAGAATCCGCTTCTTTTGAAGAGTTTAGTGCACACGGTATTTCTACCCTTCCTTTAATTAGTTTGGAGGCAGGCCTCTGGAAGTTGTGAATGTATTCGCTTGTACGGTTTGGCTTGCGACTCAATAGCAATTGTTAGCATACCATAAAACTCTAGATGTGACACAGAACACAGGTAAAAGACTGAAATGTGGAAACAATGTCGTTTTCTCAATGATCGTCGCAAAAAATTGTTCTTCTTTAAATATGGATGATATTATAGTATTGAGTTGTAAAAGAGAGTTAAACAGAGCTGCAATGCAGCGCATAAAAAATTAGTAGAACAGTGAAATAAAGAGTAAACTAGAATGTTTTCGAGTAAAATTATTTAAAAATAGTTCTAATATGTTTTTAAATTCATCTAGTAAAAATCCTATGGTGCTGAGGTGGAAAAAATTGTTTAAATTAATAATAACAGTAGCTAAATATATGAAAAATTTAAGATAGTGCTGATGACAATAGCTCATTATTAAATTAATATTCAGTATGGTCGCTTTTTAAAACGTCGACATGAAATTTGTATTTGTTCGAATTTTTCCGGGTTTATCATTTTTTACAACTAGAGTTTGCAACTATAAAATTGGAAAAAATGAAATACGTATCATTACAATTAATATTATACTTAATTTATATTAATTATAGATTTTGTACACACGATTTACATGTCAGTTACATATTTCATATAAAACAATTAAGCTGTACGTTCTAATCCTGGTTAAAAAAATAATGAGCGTTCGGTTTCAAGACCGTCAAGAGACGGCCCTGGTTTTTGCTAAAAGACGGCCGGGGTTCTGATCCAGAAAAGACGGCCCAGGTTCTGTGTCATGCTAAAAGACGGCCGGGGTTCTGATCCAGAAAAGACGGCCCAGGTTCTGTGCCATGCTAAAAACGGCGAGGTCCAAAAAATGGGAACGCCGAAACCCCGGGCGTGAGCACTCTCATCAGAGAGGAAATGAGAGTGCTCACGCCCGGGGTTTTAGTGTCCCCGGTATAGTACTGCCCTCTAGTCTAATTTTTAGTCTCGACCAGAACCTGCATCATCTTTAGCCTGAAACAGAACCTGCATCATCTTTAGCCTGAAACAGAACCTGCATCATCTTTAGCCTGAAACAGAACCTGCATCATCTTTTTAGCCTGCGCCATAACTTGCATCATGTTAGGTTGGATCAGAGCCTACATTATTTTTTAACATAGAAATAGCATCCACGCTGGCATTATTTGACATCCGCTGCCAATATGTAATAGAGAAAAAATTCCGAAGATTATAAAGCACGTTTTGCTCTCAAATTAATGTAACTTTTGCAACAATTGCGGTAATAATATAAATTATAATAATTTAATATTCAATGTGAGGCAGACCTTGAGATCATGTTAGTTTGTAAGAGAAGAAGAACCGATCTTTGTAATAGTAGATTATGTTAAATAGCAGTAAATAAAACTCTTCGCTAACCAACAATTTCGATCATATACATTTTCCTACAATATCTTTAATGATGTCAAAGCCCGCAAAAGGATTTATGAAAATATTTTTAGACTGTGTGCAGTCTTGAATGGAACCGCTTGAGATTAATTAGAACTTACGTCGGGTGGAAGCAAATGAACGACACACGAATATTTATGAGAGAATAAAAGTGGGAAATAGTAAGAAATCCGACGTCGCGCTGTCTTGAAAAATATTGTTCCACTCTGATACGATCACGGTGGATCGAATTAATGATTTTTTATTTCTTTCATGAATCTTTTTCGATCGTATTTGTTTCTTTTTTCTGTTTAAAACAACATCTACCACGATATAATTGCGATTATAATTTCTCGTGTAATAAGCGATTCAATTTTCGGGCATGAAAGGGGACGGCAAATCCAAAAGCAAGAGAGGCAGAGAGTGGCAGGAACTTTTCTAAGAGTAATTAATGAACAAGACAATACGATTTCTAAATTTTTAGTTCTGTTTGTATGTATTTTCCATCAACAGATTTGTGAGATTTTTCTGGTTAAAATCAAGCCAAACTCGATAGAGTTTCAATCGTATTGTCTTCATCCCGGAAGGAGAACAACTTTAGTGGTTTGATAAAAAGTCTTTATTTTGAACTAGCGGACTCACTTTAGGGTAGGACAATTGTACGGGAGGAAAAGTGAAAGTTGGCAATGAAACAAGGGATGATCGCTGGCGAGGATGTCTGATTTTCGTCTATGTCAAGGATGGGCTAAAGTCTTGTAGGAAGACGGTTATATGAGAGAACAGGCAAAAAGGAAAAGAGAAAAGAGAGTGAAAAGTACGGTTAGGTTTTACGAGCGCAAGAAACCCTGCGTTTAGAAAACTGCCATCGCCGGTACAATATCGGTCGACGATGGGACTCGAGATCGTCGCGGCCACACATTGTCGGCTATATCGGTGTGAGACTAGAAGACCACTACTAATCCAATTACAAAACTTCTTTATTTTTCATTATTTTTTTATGAAACTTTTACCAACATATTTGTGGCATTTTTCTGATTAAAATGACACCAAATATGATATAATTCCGATGATATTTACTTGTGTAACAAGCGATAAAAGTTTCGAACACAGAGAAGGACAGCGTATGGGAAAGAAAGAGACGCGGCGAGTCGAAGCGTTCGGAAAAGATCAAAGACTGGCGTGAGCGCAGGCCTTTAAATGAAAAATGTAACTTCTTTATTATTAATTATTTTTTTATGAGACTTTCACCAATGTATTTGTGGCATTATTCTGATTAAAATGATACCAAACGCGATATAATTCGGATCACATTTACACTAATTTTCCGTTAATGTAATTGTTATGGGAAGTAACTTTCATCGTTCATTATACAGGTAAATATCATCGGAATTATATCGTATTTGGTATCATTTTGATCCGAAAAATGCCACGAATATGTTGGTAAAAGTTTCATAAAAAAATAATGAAAAATAAAGAAGTTTTGTAATTGGATTAGTGTTGTATTCCGGGTGAAGGGAACTGAGACCAACACTTTTATTTCGGATCTTGGAGTTTATTGCAAGTCTGACTCGACAGTAAGTACTTAGAGAAATCTGGACAGTATCGGACTTGAAGATGAACTGAGCTGCTTCGCATGGAGGTAGGGGGTTTTTATATGTGTAAAGGAACTTGGGGGCGAGGTGACTAAGGGTGATTCATGGAGCAAAGGACAAGATGCATCAGTACCTTTGACTATGAGATGATTCAGTTGTTTTGGTTTCTTATGTGAGTCAGTTGGGCATACAACACCTCCCTCCTTTTAATCCAAAATTATAATTTTGGAGGGAAGTTTCGGCGGTTAATTTTCGTGTCTTATACTAATTTTACAAAATATATATATAGTTATATGTTGAATGTTAACATTATTTGATGATGAAAATTATGGTATGGACTCTTATTATGAGTTATAAAAATAAGGAAATAAGAATTTTGAATTATAAAGGGGTTGAGCTTTTTCGGCTGCGCGATCCAGTTTTTGGTCGGAGGTTGTATCTTCTGGTTTCGGGTTCATGCTGGACCACATCTTCTTCGTGGACTTTGGGAAGTGTTGCAGGTTCCGGGGAACTTTGTACCCTTCCGCGCCTTTCAAACAGGACCACGTCGTTGGACTGGTCTCTGTGTTCGCTGTGATTATTTGAATCAAAATTGCAATGAACAATGTTTTTTATAATTGGCGGGACGGTTTCTCCTGTTCTGGGGTTCGTGGTGAAGCAGCAGAGTCGCTTGAGCAGGTTCCAACATCCAAACCAACGGCAGCAGTTTCCAACGAATACCAGTATGATGATGGCAGCAATTATTCCTAAAGTTATCGTGTACCAGCTTGTATGGGTAACGATAAACGGCTCTTTCAGACGATGAGTTAGTAGTTCATCGAATTCGTTGAGTTTTTTGCTGTTGAACTTTAGATCCGTTAAGTCGATGTTGGTAAGTTTTATGGGCTTCAGAGAGGATGCAGCTTTGTGAAGTAACGAATTTGTGTTTATAACACAACAGTCGTCCTCGGTTAGGTTGATTCGAGGGACGTAGTGGGTGATATTCTTTTTGACTATATTCGTGGTTTCTAATGAATATAGCATTGTATACCCCGCGCAGCCTCTGCGCAGCTGTATCAGGCCGATCTTTTGCAGAATGATGTCTTCCATGTGGTGGTTGTCATCACAAATGATTGTCAGCGTGGTTGGTTTCTGTAGTACATACAACCATTGGTTGTTTCTTATGTAGTTCCATACTTCCATTTCAGCGCTGATTGTTTTTGTAGAGCAGTCCCGTGGTAGTTGTGTTACGTGTGGTGATAACAATTGTACTTCGCAAGTGGACTCTTCGGTGATTCTGGCTGTGTTCATGTTGGTACACACGTACTCTCCTTCAAAATATTCTGCACAGTTTTTCAAATCCGACAGGACGGAGAAATAGGATTTTTGCTGGGATAGAAGTAGGTACGGGTTTTGAGGTGTGATAAAAGTGAAGATAGAGGAATTTTGATGCTGAATAGGTAGTGGGATCAGGTTATATAAGACGTAATTGGTTCTTTTCACGAGAGGTAACTTTATAACAAATACTACTAGCTCATTTGTTACAACGCTTTGAAGTTTCATTAGCTTGTATAATTTGGGTATATTTTTGTGGGTTGGATTGATTATTAACTCTAATTCACCTTTATAATTATTTAGCTCATCGCTAAGTTCTCTTGGGTTTATTAAAAATGGAGAGATTATATTATGATTTCCTAAGTTAATGGCTTCTATATTTTTATCGAGTTGGTCGGAGATTTCCATGCATAGAGAAAATAAGGTGGCAACTTGTTCCATGATAGTTGTCTCTAACAAGAGGTGTGCAATGTCGTTACTTGTTTCTAAAATAAAGTTGTTAATTGTTTGCATATTGTCGTTCAGAGTATCTTCCGTATGTTTTAAGGACTGGATTGAGTGGTTAAAACTTTTTATAGTGCTCGAAACTATCTGTATCTGTGATTTTAATAGGGTTTGAGTTTGCGTATTATCTTTTAATAAGGCGTTAATACTATCGGAATAGTATTTGGCATCATCTGCGTCTGGGGTGCCAATTAACCAATTTAAAATATAAGAAACTCCATTGAGTAATCCTCGTCGGTTACGCTGTTTCGGGTTGAGCCCTATTAATCCGTTAAATATATCTACTTTGTTTTTTATATTGCGAAGCTCATTTCCAACGGACTGCATGGTCTTTTCGCAGTGTGGTTTTTGGTGCTTCGATGCGGCGACTTCTTTTGATAATATTTCACAAATTTTTTGTGACTTAATAAAGTGTAAATTTAAGAGGGCTGTTGTTTGAGACAGATATGTAAAATTGAGATATGTTATCAGGTGTAATTCGGTGTTTGAGATTTTTGCATCCCCTAGTTTTCTATAAAAAATTCCACTCTTGTCGGTGAGGGGTGTATTGGAATAAGGAGTCTCGGTTATCGCATTAGGAATTAGAAGGAGTAGCAGCAGCATTGCTGGATTCATCTGAAATATAGTGTTTAAGGAGATTAGTGTGATAGGTAGACCTTCTTTTTCCGATTTGAAGTTCTACTGTATTGTTAGGGTATGTTCGTGTGACTTTAAATGGACCTTTGAAATTGGGTGACAATTTTTTATTGAAGCCTACTTTGGTTCGTTTTTCGTAGATACATACGAGATCGTTGACTTTGAATGTTTTTGGATTAATTTTCTTATCGTAATGGTCCTTACTTTTATTTTTTGAATTAATTACATTTTCTCTTGCAATTTTGAAAGAAACATTTAATCTATGTTGTAATGAACGAACGTAGTCATCATACGTGTAATGAAATTCTGGTTCTTTCAATATAGAAGAGGGTAGGTATGCTTTTCGTCCGAAGAGAAGTTCATAAGGTGTTAGATTAGTGGATCTGTGAGTCGAGGTATTATAACTAAAGGTTGCAAATTGGATGTATTCGTCCCAGTCTGTTTGGCTAGCTTTTATGTAATGCTTTAAATAATCCTTTAGCGTTAAATGATACCTTTCTAAACTTCCATTGGTCTGGGGATGATATGGGCTAGTACAGATGTGTTTAGTTTTTAGTAGATTTCCTAGGTCTTTTATTAATTCAGACATAAAATCTGGACCTTGATCTGTTAAGAAACTATTAGGTATTCCAAATTGAGTAAATATATCGATTAATGATTTTGCAATAGTTGAGGATTCGTGATTAGGGATGGCTCTAGCAAAGCAATATTTTGTTAAATCATCTTGTGCAGTGAGAATGAATCTGTTCCCGTTCTCGGTAAGTGGCAGTGGTCCAACAATATCTAGGGCTAATTTCTCAAAGGGTTTTTCAGCTGTCGTAGTTATTTCCATAGGTTGTTTTACAGGCTTGAAATTTGTCTTGTTCATTTGACATGAGTGACACGATTGAATATATTTTCTTATATCTGATTTTATAGATGACCAATAGTATTGCTCCTTAATTTTTGCGTATGTTCTATTGAAACCATAGTGACCGGATAACTTACCACCATGATTTTCTTTTAGAATTTGTTGTATTTCTTCTGAAGTGTGTGGCTTAATTCTTTCAGAATGAAATAGTTTGATTTCGTTATTAGGAAATAGAAAGTTTAGCATTTCATTTAGCTGTTCTGACTTAATATTGCTATATCTTTTAAGATCAGGGGTAATAATGATAAATTTTTGTGTTTTTATTAATGATTTTAGTTGCAAAAGGCAGTCAAATATATTTTTGTATTCTAATCTATCAAAACGTGAAGTTAGAGGATATAAAATATAGAAAGTTTGTTTGTTATTTTGGACTTTAGACAACCCATTTAGTTCTGGTTTGAGGTTTTCGATACTAAATTTTGATTGTATATAGTTTAAATATTGGTTACTTTCGTCGAGATCTTGAGACCAAAATGTTACTATAGGATCAGTGAGTGATTCTAAGGTTCCTTTCTGTGTTTCATAAGATACGGGATTTTGATTTGTATAGTGGTATTTGATAAACTCATTGTAGGATGGGACTTGAGTCGTGTTCATATTTATTAATTTTTGTGTAACGAGACGAGAGAGACCGTCTGCATTTGCGTTGGCAATTCCTGGCTTATGTTTTATCGTATACTGATATTCCTCTAATCTAAGTCGCCATCTAACTAATTTTGACGATGGGTTTTTGCAATTGAAAAGCCACTGTAGTGGTCGATGATCCGTATAAATAACAAATTCCTTGCCGAATAAATAAGGTCGAAAGTGTTCTGCTGCGTTGACTATTGCTAAGAGCTCCTTTTCCGTTGTCGAATAATTGCGTTCTGAATCGTTTAAAGTTCGTGAATAATAGGCGATTGGAAGATCCTGACCATTGATAAATTGAGATAATACTCCGCCTATGCCGACATTTGATGCATCAGTTGTAAGAATGAATTGCTTCGAAAAATCAGGATATTGCAGAACAGGTTTACAGGTTAACTTTTCTATTAATGTTTCGAATGATTTTTCCTGTTCTCCCGTCCAGACGAATGGCACGTTCTTTTTTAGTAACTGAGATAGAGGTTTAGCTAATGTAGCGAAGTTTGAAATAAATTTTCTATAGTATCCAACCATGCCTAGGAACATTTTGATTTCTTTTTGATTACGCGGTTTTGACATTTTTTTGAGACATTCTACTTTTTTAGGATTGGGTTGCACGCCTTTGTCAGAAATTAAGTGACCTAAATATTCGCATGACTTTTTCAAAAATTCGCATTTGCTTGGTTGCAGTTTCAGGTTATTTTCTCGAAGTCTCAGGAAAACATTCATCAGTTTGCGATTATGGTCTTCTAAATTGGATCCATAAATAACGAAATCATCGATATATACAAAACATTGTTTACTGGTTAATCCGGTTAAAACGTTGTTCATGACCCTCTGAAAATGGGCCGGAGCATTCTTGAGACCGAAAGGCATTCTAGTGAACTCGTAATGCCCATTGGGTGTAGAAAATGCTGTTTTTTGACTATCGTTGGGATGTAACGGGATCTGATGAAATCCATTAGATAGATCTAAAATACTAAAATATTGTGCATGTCCTAATTGATCAAGAATATCCTCGATGTTTGGCAAAGGGTAAGCGTCACCTACTGTTTTTTCATTTAATTTTCTATAATCTATTACGATGCGCCATTTCTTTTCTCCAGATGAATCTGATTTTTTGGGGACAACCCAGAGAGGGCTGGACCATGGACTAGTAGAAGGTTTGATGATACCATGATCTAACATTTTTTCAATCTGTTTGTCTACCTCGGTTTTATGAATTTGAGGGTAACGGTACATTTTAGTATGTATGGGTATGTCATCGGTTGTAGGAATGGAGCAAGAGTCTACTGTTGCCCGACCTAGTATATCTGTCGTTAAATGAAATACGTCACTGAATTCAGTGCAAATTTTTCTTATGGACTGTGCTTCCTCTGAATTTAAATGGTCCAATCGTAGGTGTTCGTTTAGTACTCGTAATCTGTGTTCTGTGGAATTAGGTTCTTGATTTGAAGCGAGATTATAAATAAATGAATGATTGGGAATTGGTTCGATTAAAAACTCCGGCATATCGATTTGTTGTGATTTAGCGGAAGTATTAATTATTGTTGTCAAGGCTGTGTTGTCTTCGCGTACTCGGACAATTGAATGAGGTATTAAAAGAGAGCTATCGTTTGTTAGTTTCCGCGCAGTTATCGTCCCTATTTTTACTTTCTGAGGGTTTAATATCTTTATGGGGATTACGGTTTCGGTTCGACCATTAAGTTTTATTATGTCAGTGGATTTCTGAAGAGTATTTTGGCATAATGGTATTGGGAATGGTATATTGTCTATTGACATAGTCGTTGTCAGATAATTAATCGTAGCTTTGTGTGTTTTTAAGAAGTCATGTCCTATTAAGCCATCGAAAGGGATGTTACTCAGGGAATCGATTACTTGGAATTTTCCACAAATTTTCCTACCTTTGAAATTTAAAGGGAGTTCGATTTCTCCAAGGGTTTGAATGGAAACATTGGGTACTATCCCGTTTAATATTATAGGGTTACAGTTATTAATATCGTCTTGATTTATACTCTCTGTTTTAACTAGGGAAATAGCAGCTCCTGTATCGACTAGAAATTTTAAAATTTTATCAGAGTTATTGGAATTTTCTGACTCGAAGAGAATCGCTAATTGATCGTTATTAGATATACATGAACTCGAAGAATTTATCGTGTACTCATAAGGTTGAATTCTGTCGTTACTTCTTCTAGAGGGTTCGGAGGTTCCGGTGGGTTTGAGACCTTCTGAAAATTTCCAGGGTTGGATTTTCTCGAAATAGCACTGTACGATTCCGGAATATTTGTTGCACCAAGAGAGAATTGACTTTGTTCATGATATCTTACATCTCGAGAGTTTTGAGGATGATTACTATAGGAATTTGGATTCCGTTGATATTCACGATTGTTGCTAGGATTTGGTTGGTTCCGATAATTGTAGGAGTTATTAGAATTTGTTCGATGTTGATATGAATGTTGAGAATTGGATTGTTGTCGATTTACTTCAAAGTTGTTGGGATTGGATTGACGATAAGACCCGTTATTTTGCCTTGAGTTATTATATTCCCTTTTTCTACATTCTTCTATATTATGTCCGATATTTTTGCAATATCTACACTGTTTTATGTTGTTCACAACATTATTTTGTTTTACTCGATTTAAATTTATTGGCTTGCTAGTAGGTTGATTCTGTTTCCCGAAATAGCATTCATGAGTAGTATGATTTGACCTATTACAAATTTCACAACGTTGAAAATTATCGTATCTCAAACGTAAAGCCTTCTCTTCTGCCAAGGCCGCCGTAAAAGCGCTATTAATATTGGCAAAGTCGCGGTATCTCAACATTTGCGATATTTGAGGGTGGGAATGGTACACGAAACGATTGAGGGTCATTTCGGTTATCATTGCCAATCGCCCTGCTAATGTATCAGGACTACAGTCCGTTGAGTGAATAGTTCCTAAAATTTTTGATTGGAGATCCTCTAACTTTTGGTAAAACTGGGAAACGTTTTCATTACGATTTTGTTTAATTGAATTTAAATCCTCCATGAGCTGATCTAAAGATTTTTTATCTTGGAACAAGTTTAAAAGTAATTCTGAAATTTCCTCCCATGTAGTAAGGTTACAATGAATGTCAATCTGATCACGGGCTCTACCCTCTATTTTATTTTTCACGAATAACAAGAGAACTTGTTTTTGCGATGGTCTAGCTAATTCAAATACAGCATCTACTTGTTTAACAAATGAGCGTAATTTTGTTCGGTCACCATCGAATTCTCTTGGCAATAGCCTTATTAAATGATCTAAGGATATCTCTGTAGCGGAATCGGGAGTTAAATTGGAGCTGTTGCGTCGGGACATTTTTTTTTTTTTTTTGTTTAAAGTGTACGTCGGAAATTGAAAAACAATACGAGAATATTTGAAGTTCAGTACTTACAGTGTGACTGTGCGAATAATTTCCTCCTTCCGAAGAAAGACTGCAACTCACAGGGTGCTGGTTCGGTGAAGAATCCAGAAAATACGACCAACTGTAGGTTGAGCTTCGGGATGAGATCCTTGATTATTTCTTACTCCGATGTTACCGATGGAAATCGGCGCCCTTTTCTTATTGTCAGCGAGATAGAAACTATCCAAGTACAGCTGAATGAAAAGGCCGTCAGAGTATCCCACTTCTGACACCAATTTTGTGTTGTATTCCGGGTGAAGGGAACTGAGACCAACACTTTTATTTCGGATCTTGGAGTTTATTGCAAGTCTGACTCGACAGTAAGTACTTAGAGAAATCTGGACAGTACCGGACTTGAAGATGAACTGAGCTGCTTCGCATGGAGGTAGGGGGTTTTTATATGTGTAAAGGAACTTGGGGGCGAGGTGACTAAGGGTGATTCATGGAGCAAAGGACAAGATGCATCAGTACCTATGACTATGAGATGATTCAGTTGTTTTGGTTTCTTATGTGAGTCAGTTGGGCATACAACAATACTCATGAATTTTTTTGTAATTTTTTGTTGAGCATGGTGCAACTAAATATAAAGGTTTGGGGGCACTTTTCATCATCTGATCCGGCTATATCTTAAAAATCTTCTTCAGTTTAAATGTTGTTGCAAAATGTGCGCTTCGCCGAACCGAGAATCGATCGCGCTAATCGGTGAAACGCTTTGAACAGTCGAGCAGGGAGCTCAGACGATGTTACGTCAGAGTGGGGGCCGAGTCGGCGGAGGGGATAGCCCCACTCCCCTGTGGGACGGCGTCACACGATTATGGTCCAGTCCCAGAGTAGGCAAGATTCACTACCGAAACCGTTTTCCATGAGAGTTTTCAATATTAATTTATTCTTCGTTATTCACCGATTTATAGCGAATTTAGATTCGTTTTTATCAGAAAAACATCTCGAATCGGCTGATAAGATTTTCATTACGATATTTTTTATAATAACACAGTTGGGTTCTGGTTGTTCATTATTAATAGGCAATGCGTTACAATGTTGCCTTTCGTACTCTCTTCCGATCGAGGTCTTGAGAATTTCAATGGCTTATTGTCAGCCAGGCAAGCAGCTACCGGACACAACAATGTAAGCTCATAAGCATTGCTTACTAATGAAAATCTAATTTTTGCAATAATTTATTGTTATGGTATGAAAATACGAACAATAAATTGTAAATATTTTTCTGGTAAAAATGAGTCCAAACACGCCATAAATAGAATGAAAAGGAAGTTAAGGAAGTGTGTAGGAATAAAGTGTAAATAAATACACATAATTAGGCTGATTATTTACCAAAAAAGTAACATTAATGATGATATATTTAAATATTAGCAAAAATTCATAATAATGATTTTAATATGAATTCCTCCGAATGAGTGTTAATTTATGCTTCTTGATGCTCGCTATACATACATGTACATTATACAAGTATATGTATGCACATGATTTACTTGAATATAACCTTTCTCACGTAGAAATGTTTCCTTCGATGCAGTCGCGTTACAGACATAACGAAATTAAAAGAACACAACATTCCTTTGTTTCATTCATCATTTATAGAATCTCCGACATGAGATTTAAATTTCTATCAGCAACAGCGCCGTTCTAGAATATTGGTTCCACAATACTGCTTCTGGCCGTTACGATAGGATGTGACACGGAATGGTAAGGGGGCTCTAGAGCCCCCCGAGCGTGAGACAGAAAAATACATTGGGTGATTGGTCTATCCTATACCTCGTCGGTGGTACGACGCCTATTCACTCATCAGCAGCGTGCGTCTGTGTATGTCTGTGTATGTATATAATTTTCCTATACATACAAATACTCCGCTAGTTTGATGTTTCGGACTCATGCAAGCAATGTGTATCATATGAAATTGCGTTCAAATTTGTATACTGATTTCATACGTTAAATTAGTTAAAAAGTATGAAATTAATCAATTAATTAAATATTTAATTTATTAAATTATTAAATTAGTTAATTATTTAAATTAGTTCTAAGTTATAATGTAATATGTGTATCTTTTATTTGTTCCCTTACGGATTACAAAGAGATCCCGTTCCCTTTACACTGTGCTGTTTTGTTTTTTTTACATTAATCTTTCACCTATACAAAATCTATAATATCTTAAAAATACAATATCTTATATTCTTATATTATTATATAGTAACATTTCATATTTGCTGGAAAGGTGTGCAAGAGAACAAGGAATGAAAGTAGGAATACACGAGAAGGTGAAAGAAATAGTGGCTGAGGACGGGAGGGGGGAAGAGTGGATGAAAAAAATAGACTGGGAGAGAAAAGAAATAGAGGACGGAAAATATGAAGGAGAGGAAGAGAGATGAGAAGACAGGCGTGAATGGAAGAATGAGTGAGAGAGAGTGAAAGAGAAAGAAAGAAAAGATAGTATAGGAATATAAGATATAATATTTATAAGATATTAAAGATATTATAGATTTTGTATAGGTGAAAGATTAATTTAAAAAGAAAACAGTAAGGGAACAAATAAAATATACATATACTACATTATAACTTAGAACTCAATTTTTTTATTGTAATTTATATATAGTATAGTAAGTATAGAAATAGTAAAAAATATGAGACATATCAGAATTATATTATTATCAATATCTAACTTTGCACGTCTGCATTGTAATACGCGCGGCATCTTTTCCAAGTGTTGGAGCTCGATCGCGGTCGCTCGTCGTCGTAGTATGTCTTGTTCACTTTCGCTATGCCTCTTCGCTTTCCTTGTCGAACCTTCAGAGCTTGTCCAGATGAGGCAATTTGCGCACGTTTCGGATGCCCATGCTGATGGCAATGGAAAATCTCACACCACCGCTGTGAGTAGCCGAAACTCGAGAGCCATCGCGGCCACAACATTGTCGGCTATATCGGTGTAAGACTAGAAGACCACTAATAATCCAATTACAATACTTCTTTATTTCTCATTATTTTTTTTATGAAACTTTTACCAACATATTCGTGGCATTGTTCTGATTAAAATGATACCAAATATGATACAATTCCGATGATATTTACTTCTGTAATGAACGATGAACGTTGCTCCCCATAACAATTACATTAACAGAAAATTAGTGTAAATGTCATCCGAATTATATCGCATTTGGTATCATTTTAATCAAAATAATGCCACAAATATATTGGTGAAAGTCTCATAAGAAAATAATTAATATTAAAGAAGTTAAATTTTTCAGGCCTGCGATCACGCGAGCTTTGATCTTTGCCGGCGGCCGCGACTCTCTGCGACTCTTTCTTTCATATACGCTGTCCTTCTCTGTGTTCGTAACTTTTATCGCTTGTTACACAATTAAATATCATCGGAATTGTATCATATTTGGTATCATTTTAATCAGAACAATGCCACGAATATGTTGGTAAAAGTTTCTTAAAAAAATAATGAGAAATAAAGAAGTTTTGTAATTGGAATAGTGTGGTCTTCTAGTCTCACACCGATGTAGCCGACAATGTTGTGGCCGCGATGGCTCTCGAGTTTCGAATCAATCGGCTTCGAATAAAAAATTATCTTTATTCGTTGGATAAATTCTCGTCAAATAAAATTATTTATTCGATGGTCGTCGAATAAAGATATTTTTCTTTATTCGAACCTAACAATAACGAATATTGATAAAGTATCTTTTATTCGAATCGTTATTTAAATAATTTTTTATCTAAATAAAATAATAGTTAATAATTTTAATAATGACTACGACATATGCTAAAGACAAAAATAAAAAATATTATTAATAAAACATAAAATCTGACTGCGAAAAGAATTATTAATAATTTATACTCTATATTTATATTTTATTTTTTATTTTATTTATTACCAATCTTTTATTCAATAAATTAGTTTTTTGTTTCTCATCTTTTTAGTTCTTTTCGCAGTCGGGTTTTTAGTTTTTGTTATAATAATTCTTATTTTTTAAATCTTTGTGGTCAGGTTTTTTTATGTTTGCTGTCTACATTGAAACAATTATCATGCCGTGATTGTTTATAACTTTCATTTCCACGTCGGAAAATAATACTCTTCGTATTAAAATTCAAATCAATTATATTGATATGTTAACATTTGTTAACAATATATACAAAACATAATTTGTAAACCTATACTTTTCTTTTGTACATTTACATAGGATGTACACATATAATCAGGTTCGCGTGATGTATTAAAAATACACGAATTAAAAATTTAGAAATATTTAAAAATGTTATATTCGTATAGAAAGTTTAAAAAATTAAGAAGATTTTTAAACAAGTCAACGAATATTCAAATGATCGTTTATGTTGAAATTTATGGCGAGGAACTATCGGTATACACATTGAATAATTGTACAGTAGAGCTTCTGCTATACTTATTTATTAATATGTAATGATAAATGTAACACGATGGACAAAATAATGCACTTCCAGTTCACACAGTTCATTCAAACCGTTACACGTTTTTCGTTAGACTCATTCGTAATGCGCACGCATCCAGTTTCAAACAACGCACACCCGAACGGCTCAGTACTGCCAGAGTCAAGATGATGATTATTTTTCACACCCTCTCTATCATCATCATCCTCGCTATTCACGCAAATCTTATTTAAACAACGTAGATCTAATGACGCTATACACCTTTCGTGTTTATCTTTGTACAATGCTTTCGTTAACACATCCGCCAACATATTTTCGGTACTAATATAAGTGACTTTAATTTGACCATTTTCGTAGGCTTCTCTGCAAAAATGATGTCTTATGTCTATGTGCTTACTTCTATTATGAAACACGGGATCTTTACATAATTGTATTGCACTTTGACTGTCGCATAGGACTTCTGACGGATTTTTCGCTAAACTACCGAGATTTATATAATGCAAAAGTCTTCTTAAATATATGATCTCTTTCGATACTTCCGTAAGCGCCATATATTCCGCTTCCATTGTAGAAAGCGCTACAGTTGTTTGTTTTTTTAGCTTTCCAACTTATTGGTCCACCTGCTAAAATTAGTACGTTACCGGAGCATGATCTCCTATCGGTAATGTCTCCTGCCCAATCGGAGTCGACGTATGCTTTTAATTCTTCTCCAGTAGGTTTGTAATGTATACTATAGTCCACAGTACCTTTTCGTAGAGATCGCACGCTCCAAACGGGAACTAGGAGAAGCTTTCAGCGATCGTCACGCTACAAACGGGAACTAGGAGAAGCTCGATGGAAAAGCGTGTGTGCCGTGTGCGTGACGTGTGCGTGTGCCACACACAACGCTACATCCGCAACATTGCAAGAATCGGGAGGCGGCAAATCATTGCTCGATAAAGCAAAAATGGGGCTTTTCAGTGGTGAAAAGCGTTAGATAAAGGATAAATCTAGAGCGCTTGTTCCCCCAAAAGTCATATATTTGCGTTATCTAGGAGTAATTTGCAATATTCGGCAAAATATCGACATTTCAACCCATAACCGGGTTATTATGGAGAAAACAGGGAACTAGCGCTCTAGCGTGGACATATACGATGTCAACGCAACGCTTATTATGTTGTATAATTACGTATTAGAGACAGGATTTGCCGCCTACGAAAAACCATCCCGCAGCAGAGAGGATATGAGAGTGCTCACGCCCGGGGTTTCGGCGTTCCCATTTTTTGGACCTCGCCGTTTTTAGCATGGCACAGAACCTGGGCCGTCTTTTCTGGATCAGAACCCCGGCCGTCTTTTAGCATGACACAGAACCTGGGCCGTCTTTTCTGGATCAGAACCCCGGCCGTCTTTTAGCAAAAACCAGGGCCGTCTCTTGACGGTCTTGAAACCGAACGCTCATTATTTTTTTAACCAGGATTAGAACGTACAGCTTAATTGTTTTATATGAAATATGTAACTGACATGTAAATCGTGTGTACAAAATCTCTAATTAATATGAATTAAGTATAATATTAATTGTAATGATACGTATTTCATTTTTTCCAATTTTATAGTTGCAAACTCTAGTTGTAAAAAATGATAAACCCGGAAAAATTCGAACAAATACAAATTTCATGTCGACGTTTTAAAAAGCGACCATACTGAATATTAATTTAATAATGAGCTATTGTCATCAGCACTATCTTAAATTTTTTCATATATTTAGCTACTGTTATTATTAATTTAAAAAATTTTTTCTACCTCAACACCATAGGATTTTTACTAGATGAATTTAAAAACATATTAGAACTATTTCTAAATAATTTTACTCGAAAACATTCTAGTTTACTCTTTATTTCACTGTTCTACTAATTTTTTATGCGCTGCATTGCAGCTCTGTTTAACTCTCTTTTACAACTCAATACTATAATATCATCCATATTTAAAGAAGAACAATTTTTTGCGACGATCATTGAGAAAACGACATTGTTTCCACATTTCAGTCTTTTACCTGTGTTCTGTGTCACATCTAGAGTTTTATGGTATGCTAACAATTGCTATTGAGTCGCAAGCCAAACCGTACAAGCGAATACATTCACAACTTCCAGAGGCCTGCCTCCAAACTAATTAAAGGAAGGGTAGAAATACCGTGTGCACTAAACTCTTCAAAAGAAGCGGATTCTAGTCGCTCGTGTTATAAACCTTATTCGATACTTCATCAACAGAGTGATCTTACATATTTCTGTAACAGTTCCAAGTGCATAGTCTTTGTTCGTGATACACTCTTTGAATAAAATATTAAGTATAATTTTCACACTACTAGTGACCATCGCAAAGTTGGGCATTATTTGGGATAAAAAATTATTTAAATAAAAATTCGAATAAAAAATACTTTATCTTTATTTTTGTTATTTGAAGGTTCGAAAAAACCCTCTTTATTGAACGAGTGTCAAATAAATAATTTTATTAGGTAAGAATTTATCCGATGAATAAAAATACTTTTTTATATTTGCTTCAAATTAAATTTTCATTTTTTATCTGTACTGTTATTCGAAGGCTACGACTAATTCTTTCGAATAAATTTAGAATATTTTTCGTTAGCTCGAATAAGCGGCTTCGAGCCCCGTCGACCCAGGCCCAGAATCTCGTGCCACCTCGGTGGCCCAGCGATGCAATAAACGGCAGCCGGGCGATCCGAGGCGAGAACAGGTATATCGGTGTGAAACTACTACCAATCAAATTACAAAACTTCTTTATTTTTCATTATTTTTTTATAGGACTACCACCAACCTATTTGTGGAGTTTTTCTGATTAAAATGACACTAAACACGATATAATTTGATCTGTATTTACTGGTTTTATCAGTATTGCTATTCAAACGCTTCGAATAATTTTTTTCCAGCTGTAAGCTGTGTTAAAATTTTTGTACACTTTGATTGTGTAGAGTTATACGTGTAGATAAAAGTATTTACTTTGATTGTAATTTAACTTACTTTAAAAATTAACTTATCTTATTTAAATTGAAATGTAGGGAACTTAATATTATATTTTTTTAGAATTGTCTAGTCATCATGTCTGGGTCTGCGTCACGATCGAGTGGAACACTGTAATTTTTTAGTTATTTAGCCCTAAGAGTTCGTTACGGGCTTGGAGACGGGTCTAGAAACGGGAAAATAGACCAGCCGTACTCCACTCAATAACAATTGACACGTCGCAGGTAGACACTTAGGAGAAAGGCGATACAACATTGTCGGCTATATAGGTGTGAGACTAGAAGACCACTACTAATCCAATTACAAAACTTCTTTATTTTTCATTATTTTTTATAAAACTTTTACCAACATATTCCTGGATTTTTTCTGATTAAAATGATACCAAATATGATATAATTCCGATAATATTTACCTGTGTAATGATCGATGAAAGTTGCTTCCCACAACAATTACATTAACGGAAAATTAGAGTAAATGTGATCCGAATTATATCGCGTTTGAGTTTCATTTTAATCAGAATAATGCCACAAATATATTGGTGACAGTATCATAAAAAAATAATTAATAATAAAGAAGTTAAATTTTTCATTTAAAGGCCTGCGCTCACGCGAACTTTGATCTCTGCCGGCGGCCGCGACTCTCTGCGGCTATTTCTTTCCCATACGCTGTTCTTCTCTGTGTTCAAAACTTTTATCGCTCGTTACACAAGTAAATATCATCGGAATTATATCATATTTGGTATCATTTTAATCAGAAAAATGCCACGAATATATTGATAAAAGTCCTGAGGTAGATAGGATGTGACGTGAGACGGATAGATTGGGAAATAGATCCACTTCACATTAACAATAATTTGGTTTATTATAACTCGTCAAAGTATACACGACTATTGGGAGGACGATGTGTACGCGGCGAATATGACAGTGTCGTGACGGCGAGTCCAGAAGGTCTGAGAGAGTCCGACACTTCTCGAGGGCTTTTTATCCTGTCCTATGGAGGGGAGCGAGGGTCGTCCTTGGAAAAACTCCGCCAGATGCGGAAACGTTCGTGGGAAAACCCCGGTCGCGCGGGACCAACTATCAGGTATGTGCGTATGCCTGGGGTAGTTGGACCCGTCGCGCACCGAGGTTATTTTCTGTCAAAATGCTATCGGCCCGGGCAAGTCTGGTTGCCAGATGTGTGGCAGGCCCGTCCTCGGCCGGTCCGTAATGGGCCTAGGTAAAACCCTCGGCCCATACCAAACCCTAATTTCGAGGTAATTGTATTCGTCGGATGGGGCCGGGTTTTTCCGGGGAATGGTAGCCGTCGAGTCGCTACATCACCCCCCTACCAGTAATTTTGCCGGAATAAAAGAAAAGAAAAAAAAATTACGCTTACAAACTTTTTTTAAAACTAGTCGCATTATAAACTAACGAAACTTACAACCTAGGTAAATATGTGCGCCGCTGTGCCTACATTACTTCTAAAAAGAAAATGTTCTTTATGGGAATCCCGCTTGATATTTGTCGGTCCACTTTACTCTTCTGCCGTAGCGGGTCGTGTATGCGTTTTGCACCGTGCTATTGTCGGGAGGTGTCGGATCGGGGGGTATAATCACCACGTTGGTGTTTTGCGTTGGGATTTCTTCAGACAACACGTATGCTGGTTTGAGTCGATCTATCGAAACGGTTACTTGTTTGCCCTTAATATCTAACACGTATGTCCTTACATTTCTGCTTATGACTCTGTACGGCCCGTCGTACGGGTTCTGCAAAATTTTCCGCGACGCGTCGTGCCTTAAAAATACATGGTCTACCTTATCTAAATCTTTGTATATGAATATCCGCGGAACCCGATGTGGCGTTGTTGCCGTCGGTCCGATGTCCTTGAAATGCTCTCGTAGGGTTCTTACGAAAAAGGATGTGTCGGTGGGCGTTGGTGTAGGCGCTAGGAAACTTCCTGGTAGACGAAGTGTCTCGCCATACACCAATTCCGCCGAGGTCGTTTTTAAATCGTCCTTCCAGGCAGAACGAATTCCCATTAGGATGGTCGGAAGGACCTCCGTCCATCGGGCATTTTCATGGCATCGGATCGCGGCCTTTAGTTGCCTGTGTAGACGCTCCACCATGCCGTTAGCGGCTGGGTGGTAGGCTGTCGTACGTAGGTGAGTCGTACCTGTTGAAGCACAGAGTTCTTTAAACAGATGCGACTCGAATTGCCTGCCTTGGTCTGTCGTGACTCGCAAGGGGACTCCGAATCTACAAATCCAGCCTTCATAGAAAGCTCGGGCAACGGTTGCGGCCTCCTGATCGGTAAGAGGGAATGCTTCCGGCCATCGTGTAAATCTGTCGACGCAGGTTAATAAATATCGGTATCCTTCGGAGACGGAAAGGGTTACAATGTCAATGTGCACGTGCTCGAACCTTGCCGACGGTACCTGGAATGACCCGGGGGGAGCGGAAACGTGCCTTACGACCTTCGCGCGCTGGCATTGCAAACAATTACGGGCCCATTCTCTAATATCTGCCTTCATGGATGGCCATACGTAACGTTGTGTCACGATTTTGACCGTTGAGTTGACGCCAGGGTGGGCTAAATTATGCAGCGCGTTAAAAACCGTTCGCCGGAATGGGGGCGTGAGGAAAGGTCGTGCTACCCCGGTGGATGTATCGCAATAGATAGTAGTTCCCGTTAATCCCGGTATTGCTACTTTTTCTAAGTTTAGGCTTGTGTCCCCCCGCAGGAAATCTCTTAATTCTACATCGGTGGTCTGGGATACCGCTAGTTCTTCAAAGTTAATACCTTCGTCGATTGCGTCTATCCTGGATAGAGCGTCTGCGACCACGTTATCCTGACCGGAAATATGTCGAATGTCTGTGGAGAATTGCCCGATGAAATCTAATTGTCTTATCTGTCTCGGAGTATGTCTGTCTGGTTTACTGTTAATGGCGAATGTCAATGGTTTGTGATCCGTGTAGATGGTAAACATTCGGCCTTCTAGCATGTGTCGGAAATGTTTGATTGATGAATATATGGCTAATAGCTCTCTGTCGAACGCGGAGTACTTTTGTTCTGTCGGGGATAGCTTTGTTGAAAAGAAGGCTAGCGGTTCCCAGGCGTTGCCACAATTCTGGTGTAGCGCGGCCCCTACCATAAAATCGGAAGCGTCGCAGGTAAGCGACAGCGGCGCGTTGGGCTGTGGGTGAGCCAGGAGGGTAGCCTGTGCTAAGCTATCTTTGCATTTTTCAAACGCGTCGCGAGCCTTGTCCGTCCAATTTACTGGTTTATTGCCTTTAATGTTTTCTGTCAACATCGCGTTTAGAGGGGCTTGGGTCTCGGCCGCCTTGGGCATGAAACGTCGATAGAAGTTTACCATACCCAAGAAACGGCGAAGTTGCTTGGCGGTTTCGGGCCTGGGGAAATTGCTAATTGCCGCTACCTTTTCTGGGGAAGGACGCGATCCTTCTTTCGACACGGTATAACCAAGGAATTTAACCTCGCTCTGCCCGAACCTACATTTCCCGGGGTTAATTACTATGTTGTACTTTTCTAGACGTTTAAATAAGAGCTCTAGATGATGCAGGTGCTCGGATTCCGACGAAGATGCAACCAAAATGTCATCGATGTAGGCATAACAGAAATCTAACCCGCGCAATACCTCATCGATGAAACGCTGGAATGTTTGCGCGGCATTGCGGAGGCCGAAGGTCATGTATGGGAATTCGAAAAGTCCGAATGGGGTTGTGATCGCGGTTTTTTGTATGTCTTCCGTCGCGACGGGGATCTGGTTGTACGCTCGTACGAGGTCTATGGTCGAAAAAATGGTTTTTCCCCGGATGGTTTGTGCGAAATCCTCGATGTGCCGCACCGGGTACCTATCGGGTATGGTTCGAGCGTTAAGGGCACGGTAATCGCCGCATGGACGCCACGCATCGCTGTCTTTTTTAGGGACTAGGTGTAGTGGTGCCGACCAACTACTCATCGACGGTCGCGCTATGCCTACTCTTACCATCATGTCGAACTCTTTCTTGGCGATGGCGAGTCTGTCCGGTGCAAGTCGTCGGGGCCTGCAAGCAACGGATGGTCCTGGTGTCGTGGCGATGTGATGTCGCGTACCGTGCTGGACTTCTCCCGGTGTCTCTCGTGGCTTGGTGATGGCGGGAAAACGGCCCAACAGCGCGTGGAAAGCGGTGTTTCCTTGCATCGCTTTTACCGATGCAACTTCTTCGCGTACTGCCGCTCCTTTCGTGCTCAGGTTGGACGTTTGGTCGATCAGCTGCTGGTTCCGGACATCCACCAGGAGACCGAAATGCGCCAGGAAGTCGGCACCGATGATTGGTTTTGCGACGTCGGCGATCACGAACTGCCAGGTGAAATCCCGACGGAGGCCTAGGTTCAGTGTCAACGTAGTCGTCCCGTACGTCGGGATTGGCGTGCCATTTGCCGCGGAAAGCTCGTATCCCAAGTTCGAGCATGGGTCACGGGTCAAGGCTTTCGGGTACACGCAGAGGTCGGCTCCTGTGTCGACCAAGAACTGCGTCTTTGTCTGCCAATCCAAGATGAACAGACGGCGAAACGTCGGGCCGTGGTCGTTAGCCGTCATTACCGACTGCCCCTGGCGTTTCCCTGGAAGTTGCATGGCTCGTTACAACGTAGCGCGTTCGCTCCATACGTGGCATGGTACCAGCATACACCGTTCTGCGCGTGTTGTCTCCTTGGCGCGCGGCCCGGGATGCACTTCGTGGGCGTCGATGGTCGTAGTACCTCCGCGTCGGCTGGTTTCGGGGCGAGCGTATTTCCGCTATTTGTTGTTGCATATCTTCTGTCTTCTCTTGCAACGAGATGAGGAGCCGCATCATCCGCTCGTTCAGATCTTCCGCTGGTAATGGCGAAACTGCTGCTTGGGTTGACGTCATCGTAGGTCCGGGGTGCGTTGCTTCGGCGATGGCTGGGCGGCTGGGGTGCGTTGCCAGAATGGCATCCGCTAATTCGGCCACCTGGTCTAGTGGTGTTTCTTTCTGGGTTGCCAGGATGGCCTGTGTGCTCGTGGGTAGACGGCTCAGCCACAGGGCCCGCAGGAGCGATTCCGTGAGGAAATTGCCTCCGAGGTTACGCAGGTGCCGTAGAAACTGAGATGGCTTGCGATCTCCGAGTTCTTCTCGCTCCAGGAGTTGCTGAATTTTCTTCTCCTGTGAAACGCTCAGTCGGCGGATTAATTCGCCTTTGAGCGTGTCGTATGAGCCCGCCACCGACGGGGCCAGCAATACATCGCGGACTTCCGCCCTGCATCGCGGGCTGAGCGCGCTCGTCACGTAGTTAATTTTCGCTACCTCAGTCGTGATTCCAGACGCGGCAAAAATTCGTTCCACGATGCAGAACCATAGCTCGGGGTCCTGCGGGTCAAATTCCGGAACGCGCACTGCCACTCGTTCGTCGGCGTTAACAGGCGCCATTAGGTGCAAAACAAAAAAAAGGAAAAAAAAAAACGAAATCAGCGTACGATATACACCTAGCACAACCACACTCGCGCACTAATCGGTCTCTTCGCGTCGCGAATCACGTCGGGGTCACCAGTTGAGGTAGATAGGATGTGACGTGAGACGGATAGATTGGGAAATAGATCCACTTCACATTAACAATAATTTGGTTTATTATAACTCGTCAAAGTATACACGACTATTGGGAGGACGATGTGTACGCGGCGAATATGACAGTGTCGTGACGGCGAGTCCAGAAGGTCTGAGAGAGTCCGACACTTCTCGAGGGCTTTTTATCCTGTCCTATGGAGGGGAGCGAGGGTCGTCCTTGGAAAAACTCCGCCAGATGCGGAAACGTTCGCGGGAAAACCCCGGTCGCGCGGGACCAACTATCAGGTATGTGCGTATGCCTGGGGTAGTTGGACCCGTCGCGCACCGAGGTTATTTTCTGTCAAAATGCTATCGGCCCGGGCAAGTCTGGTTGCCAGATGTGTGGCAGGCCCGTCCTCGGCCGGTCCGTAATGGGCCTAGGTAAAACCCTCGGCCCATACCAAACCCTAATTTCGAGGTAATTGTATTCGTCGGATGGGGCCGGGTTTTTCCGGGGAATGGTAGCCGTCGAGTCGCTACAGTCCCATAAAAAAATAATTAAAAATAAAGAAGTTTTGTAATTGGATTAGTAGTGGTCTTCTGGTCTCACACCGATATACCCGATACTTAGTGTCATGTTACACTCTTCGGCTGCGATGGCTCTCAAGATTCTTTTCCGAATCGTGTCGTGCCGAAAATCGTGTCCTCGGCGACCAGAACCCCAGAACCGTTTACTCCCCCCTACACCCCCGAGATGTCAATGCTGGAGCGTGTCGGCCAGAGGCAGCCCCAAAGACGTTGGAAAAGATTTCTGGCACGAAGACCATTCTTCGGCCGGCAAATTTCTAACCCCTATTCTTGAATCTAGGCGCCCATACAGAAAAGACCGCACTTGTTCAAGTAAAGGTAGATGAACTTATGTCACATCACACAAACCTAACAGTAACTTATTTGAAATCCGAAAAATTAACACAGGACATTTATAAACATTTATTAAAATTTAATATCTATATTTAATATATAATAATATTAAATAATCCTGTTGTTAGTAAATAAATACATGTTATTTATAATTCAAAATGCCATTTTATGAGTGAAATTTAATCTACTGAATTTAATCATATAAATAGACGATGATAAAACATAATAAAATTATTTAAAAAATGCATTACTCGGCAGGATTTGAACCCTGATCGTTCGGCTGAAAAGTTGCCACGCTACCGTCACGCCACTCCGATTCTTGTAACCTGTAGAAAATGTGGCATTATATAGGGAATAATGAAACTTTAATTGTCAATATCTCGAAAACTATTGAGTATCTGCCCCTATAATGATATATATTCGTGAACAGGAGAACGAGATCTATAAGTGTGCAAAGTTTCAACAGAATCGGTGACCCGAAGGTCGTGGCCTCCCATTTAGCCTTAGAGTCAGGCCTCTGGAAGTTGAGAATTCGTTTGCTTGTACGGGCTGGCTTGCGATTCAATAGCGATTGTTAGCGTACCATAAAACTCCAGATGTGGCACAGACCACAGGTAGGTGTGCTGGGCGCTACGTCACCAACGCACTAAAGACCTGAAATGTGGAAAGACTTTTGTTTTTTCAATGATAGTTGCAAAAAATTGTTCTTCTTCAAATATGGATGGTACTATGGTATTGAGTTGTAAAAGGGAGTTAAACAGAGCTGCAATACAGTTCATAAAAAATTAGTAGAATGGTGAAATAAAGAGTAAACTAGAATGTTTTCGAGTAAAATTATTTAAAAATAGTTCTAATATGTTTTAAAGTCATCTAGTAAAAATCCTATGGTGCCGAGGTGGAGAAAAATAATTAATAAATAATAAAAAATTAAAAAATTCATGAAAGAAAATTTTTTTAAATTAATAATAACAGTAGCTAAATATATGAAAAAATTTAAGATAGTGCTGATGACAATAGCTCATTATTAAATTAATATTCAGTATGGTCGCTTTTTAAAACGTCGACATGAAATTTGTATTTTTGTTCGAATTTTTCCGGGTTTATCATTTTTTACAACTAAAGTTTGCAACTATAAAATTGGAAAAAATGAAATACGTATCATTACAATTAATATTATACTTAATTTATATTAATTAGAGATTTTATACACACGATTTACACGTCACACACAGTTACATATTTCATATAAAACAATTAAGCTGTACCTTCTAATCCTGGTAAAAAAAATATTGAGCTTTCGGTTTCAAGACCGTCAAGAGACGGCCCTGGTTTCAAAAGACGGCCGGGGTTCTGATCCAGAAAAAGACGGCCCAGGTTCTTTTCCTTGCTAAAAGACGGCCGGGGTTCTGATCCGAAAAAGACGGCCCAGGTTCTGTGCCATGCTAAGGCTGAGCAGATGTCACTACTATAACGGGAACGCCGAAACCCCGGGCGTGAGCACTCTCATATCCTCTCTGCCCGCAGCTTTAATTTCGTACAAATATAGTTCCCGCATTTTTCGCTACGAGCGCTGTACTTTGTTTCCGATAATTTTCGTTAGCAGTCGCTGTATCGATAAAACAGAGGAAGAGACAATATACAGGGTGAGTCACCAAACGTTACCACCTCAAATATCTTTGTTGTTTCTAAAGATACGTAAAATATGGTAAGGACAAAGTTGAATGGTACAATGGGGCTGACACGATGCAAAAAAAAAATTTTGTTTTTATGTCATTTTTTTGGAGATATCAAGGTCACCTTGACTTTTTTAAATGGAACCACCCTTTTTTAAACACCTACAATGATAGTCCCTTTCATTAGGAATTCAGTGACTATAATTAGTCCAAGGTCATTCAAGGTCAAGGACAGAAAAAACGTATAAAACTAAAATATGGAAGCAAAATACGTTTATCACGGTTGAGACGTTTATCGTAGTTGAAGTAAACATACTAAGGTCTCTCAATGTTATTCAGCATTCTTATTTACTATCAGTATGTTTCCAAACGCGATTCCGCTATGTTATATTCGATGACTGAAAAGTGTGATATGATCATGATTTTCTGTGAATGTAGAAAAAATGCAGTGCAGGCCTGACTACTTTATGAAGAAAGGTACCCCGAGCGAAACACTCCTTCTAGACGTACTTTCACTAATACGTACAGGTTGTTTCGAAGTACTGGAAGTGTACATGCAAGACAGTACAAACGGAAGAATCCCACGACTAATGAAGACAATGAAATTAATATTTTAGCAGCTATAGCTGTCAATCCTCACGTGAGTACGAGAAAAATTGCCCGGGAAGCAGGCATAAGTCAAAGTAGCGTAATACGAATTCTGGCCCGACATAAATTTCATCCGTTCCACATATCACTCCATCAAGAATTGCACGGGAATGATTTTCAAAATAGAATTAATTTTTGTCAATGGGGATTGCTTCAAAATCATTCATTTTTTTCTAATGTCTTGTTTACGGACGAAGCAACATTTACTAATCATGGCTCAATTAATCTACGGAACGCCCATTATTGGTCTGTGGATAATCCGCACTGGCTGCGAGAAATTGATCATCAAAGACAATGGAGCGTAAACGTGTGGTGTGGTATTTTGAACGACAAAGTAATTGGACCATATTTCGTTAACGGAATGATGACGGGACAGAAATAGGCTCAATTTTTGCAAGAAGATCTGCCAATTTTGTTAGAAGATGTCCCTTTACAAAATCGCTACGATATGTGGTACCAACATGACGGTTGTCCTGCTCATTATGCACGAGTAGCAAGAGAAACGTTGGATTCTCGATATCCAAACCGATGGATTGGACGAGGCGGAACAGTTTCATGGCCAGCACGATCGCCTGATTTAAATCCACTGGATTTCTTTTTATGGGGTCTGCTAAAAGAGACCGTGTACACGGATGCTCCAACAACAGTTGAAGATATGCGTCAGCGTATCATCACAGCATGTACGAATATCACGTCGGATACACTTATCAGAGTTCAACATTCCTTCAGAGCTCGTTTACAACAATGTATCGACGCAGACGGCCATCATTTCGAACATTTATAAAATACAGGTATTCTGCTTCCATATTTTAGTTTTATACGTTTTTTCTGTCCTTGACCTTGAATGACCTTGGACTAATTATAGTCACTGAATTCCTAATGAAAGGGACTATCATTGTAGGTGTTTAAAAAAGGGTGGTTCCATTTAAAAAAGTCAAGGTGACCTTGATATCTCCAAAAAAATGACATAAAAACAAAATTTTTTTTTTTGCATCGTGTCAGCCCCATTGTACCATTCAACTTTGTCCTTACCATATTTTACGTATCTTTAGAAACAACAAAGATATTTGAGGTGGTAACGTTTGGTGACTCACCCTGTATATATCGCAAAGATAAGGCTTTTCAATGATCGAAAGCGTTAGATGAAGGATAAATCTAGAGCGCTCGTTCCCCCAAATGTCATACTTTTGCATTTTCTAGGAGTATTTTGCAATATTCGGTCGTGCCTCGGCACACTCACACACCGTTACGTCGGCCTGTACGTGTAGCTGCGAGAGTCGCAAGGTAGCGGGATTCCGCAAACCATTACTCGATAATGCAAAGATGAGGCTTTTCAATGATCAAAAGCGTTAGATGAAGGATAAATCTAGAGCGCTCGTTCCCCCAAATGTCATACTTTTGCGTTTTCTAACAGTAATTTGCAATATTCGGTGGTGCATCATTCACGTGAGAGAGGCATCCTCTGCACGAGTGGCCGACACCGTAAACAGCGGCGCTGCCGTTGCTTCGTTCGAAAAGCCGAGCCTCGGCACACTCACACGCCGTTACGTCGGCCTGTACGTGTAGCTGCGAGAGTCGCAAGGTAGCGGGATTCCGCAAACCATTACTCGATAATGCAAAGAGGAGGCTTTTCAATGATCAAAAGCGTTAGATGAAGGATAAATCTAGAGCGCTCGTTCCCCCAAATGTCATACTTTTGCGTTTTCTAACAGTAATTTGCAATATTCGGTCGTGCCTCGGCACACTCACACACCTTTAGGTCGGCCTGTCGTGTAGCTACGAGAGTCGCAAGGGATCGGGATTCCGCAAACCATTACTCGATAATGCAAGGATTGGGCTTTTCAATGATCAAAAGCGTTAGATGAAGGATAAATCTAGAGCGCTCGTTCCCCCAAATGTCATACTTTTGCGTTTTCTAGGAGTAATTTGCAATATTCGGTCGTGCCTCGGCACACTCACACACCGTTAGGTCGGCGTGTACGTGTAGCTACGAGAGTCGCAAGGTAGCGGGATTCCGCAAACCATTACTCGATAATGCAAGGATTGGACTGTTCAATGATCGAAAGCGTTAGATGAAGGATAAATCTAGAGCGCTCGTTCCCCCAAATGTCATACTTTTGCGTTTTCTAACAGTAATTTGCAATATTCGGTGGTGCATCATTCACGTGAGAGAGGCATCCTCTGCACGAGTGGCCGACACCGTAAACAGCGGCGCTGCCGTTGCTTCGTTCGAAAAGCCGAGCCTCGGCACACTCACACGCCGTTACGTCGGCCTGTCGTGTAGCTACGAGAGTCGCAAGGGATCGGGATTCCGCAAACCATTACTCGATAATGCAAGGATTGGACTGTTCAATGATCGAAAGCGTTAGATGAAGGATATATCTAGAGCGCTCGTTCCCCCAAATGTCATACTTTTGCGTTTTCTAACAGTAATTTGCAATATTCGGTGGTGCATCATTCACGTGAGAGAGGCATCCTCTGCACGAGTGGCCGACACCGTAAACAGCGGCGCTGCCGTTGCTTCGTTCGAAAAGCCGAGCCTCGGCACACTCACACGCCGTTACGTCGGCCTGTACGTGTAGCTGCGAGAGTCGCAAGGTAGCGGGATTCCGCAAACCATTACTCGATAATGCAAAGAGGAGGCTTTTCAATGATCAAAAGCGTTAGATGAAGGATAAATCTAGAGCGCTCGTTCCCCCAAATGTCATACTTTTGCGTTTTCTAGGAGTAATTTGTAATATTCGGTCGTGCCTCGGCACACTCACACACCGTTAGGTCGGCGTGTACGTGTAGCTACGAGAGTCGCAAGGTAGCGGGATTCCGCAAACCATTACTCGATAATGCAAGGATTGGACTGTTCAATGATCGAAAGCGTTAGATGAAGGATAAATCTAGAGCGCTCGTTCCCCCAAATGTCATACTTTTGCGTTTTCTAACAGTAATTTGCAATATTCGGTCGTGCCTCGGCACACTCACACACCTTTAGGTCGGCCTGTCGTGTAGCTACGAGAGTCGCAAGGGATCGGGATTCCGCAAACCATTACTCGATAATGCAAGGATTGGACTTTTCAATGATCAAAAGCGTTAGATGAAGGATAAATCTAGAGCGCTCGTTCCCCCAAATGTCATACTTTTGCGTTTTCTAGGAGTAATTTGCAATATTCGGTGGTGCATCATTCACGTGAGAGAGGCATCCTCTGCACGAGTGGCCGACACCGTAAACAGCGGCGCTGCCGTTGCTTCGTTCGAAAAGCCGAGCCTCGGCACACTCACACGCCGTTACGTCGGCCTGTCGTGTAGCTACGAGAGTCGCAAGGGATCGGGATTCCGCAAACCATTACTCGATAATGCAAGGATTGGACTGTTCAATGATCGAAAGCGTTAGATGAAGGATATATCTAGAGCGCTCGTTCCCCCAAATGTCATACTTTTGCGTTTTCTAACAGTAATTTGCAATATTCGGTGGTGCATCATTCACGTGAGAGAGGCATCCTCTGCACGAGTGGCCGACACCGTAAACAGCGGCGCTGCCGTTGCTTCGTTCGAAAAGCCGAGCCTCGGCACACTCACACGCCGTTACGTCGGCCTGTACGTGTAGCTGCGAGAGTCGCAAGGTAGCGGGATTCCGCAAACCATTACTCGATAATGCAAAGAGGAGGCTTTTCAATGATCAAAAGCGTTAGATGAAGGATAAATCTAGAGCGCTCGTTCCCCCAAATGTCATACTTTTGCGTTTTCTAGGAGTAATTTGTAATATTCGGTCGTGCCTCGGCACACTCACACACCGTTAGGTCGGCGTGTACGTGTAGCTACGAGAGTCGCAAGGTAGCGGGATTCCGCAAACCATTACTCGATAATGCAAGGATTGGACTGTTCAATGATCGAAAGCGTTAGATGAAGGATAAATCTAGAGCGCTCGTTCCCCCAAATGTCATACTTTTGCGTTTTCTTGGAGTAATTTGCAATATTCGGTCGTGCCTCGGCACACTCACACACCGTTAGGTCGGCGTGTACGTGTAGCTACGAGAGTCGCAAGGTAGCGGGATTCCGCAAACCATTACTCGATAATGCAAGGATTGGACTGTTCAATGATCGAAAGCGTTAGATGAAGGATAAATCTAGAGCGCTCGTTCCCCCAAATGTCATACTTTTGCGTTTTCTAACAGTAATTTGCAATATTCGGTGGTGCATCATTCACGTGAGAGAGGCATCCTCTGCACGAGTGGCCGA
Source organism: Seladonia tumulorum (assembly GCA_913789895.3). NCBI lineage: Eukaryota > Metazoa > Arthropoda > Insecta > Hymenoptera > Halictidae > Seladonia > Seladonia tumulorum. The sequence continues at coordinate 21,602,892 of OU565273.1, forward strand.
CACCGTAAACAGCGGCGCTGCCGTTGCTTCGTTCGAAAAGCCGAGCCTCGGCACACTCACACGCCGTTACGTCGGCCTGTCGTGTAGCTACGAGAGTCGCAAGGGATCGGGATTCCGCAAACCATTACTCGATAATGCAAGGATTGGACTGTTCAATGATCGAAAGCGTTAGATGAAGGATATATCTAGAGCGCTCGTTCCCCCAAATGTCATACTTTTGCGTTTTCTAACAGTAATTTGCAATATTCGGTGGTGCATCATTCACGTGAGAGAGGCATCCTCTGCACGAGTGGCCGACACCGTAAACAGCGGCGCTGCCGTTGCTTCGTTCGAAAAGCCGAGCCTCGGCACACTCACACGCCGTTACGTCGGCCTGTACGTGTAGCTGCGAGAGTCGCAAGGTAGCGGGATTCCGCAAACCATTACTCGATAATGCAAAGAGGAGGCTTTTCAATGATCAAAAGCTTTAGATGAAGGATAAATCTAGAGCGCTCGTTCCCCCAAATGTCATACTTTTGCGTTTTCTAGGAGTAATTTGCAATATTCGGTCGTGCCTCGGCACACTCACACACCGTTAGGTCGGCGTGTACGTGTAGCTACGAGAGTCGCAAGGTAGCGGGATTCCGCAAACCATTACTCGATAATGCAAGGATTGGACTGTTCAATGATCGAAAGCGTTAGATGAAGGATAAATCTAGAGCGCTCGTTCCCCCAAATGTCATACTTTTGCGTTTTCTAACAGTAATTTGCAATATTCGGTCGTGCCTCGGCACACTCACACACCTTTAGGTCGGCCTGTCGTGTAGCTACGAGAGTCGCAAGGGATCGGGATTCCGCAAACCATTACTCGATAATGCAAGGATTGGGCTTTTCAATGATCAAAAGCGTTAGATGAAGGATAAATCTAGAGCGCTCGTTCCCCCAAATGTCATACTTTTGCGTTTTCTAGGAGTAATTTGCAATATTCGGTCGTGCCTCGGCACACTCACACACCGTTAGGTCGGCGTGTACGTGTAGCTACGAGAGTCGCAAGGTAGCGGGATTCCGCAAACCATTACTCGATAATGCAAGGATTGGACTGTTCAATGATCGAAAGCGTTAGATGAAGGATAAATCTAGAGCGCTCGTTCCCCCAAATGTCATACTTTTGCGTTTTCTAACAGTAATTTGCAATATTCGGTGGTGCATCATTCACGTGAGAGAGGCATCCTCTGCACGAGTGGCCGACACCGTAAACAGCGGCGCTGCCGTTGCTTCGTTCGAAAAGCCGAGCCTCGGCACACTCACACGCCGTTACGTCGGCCTGTCGTGTAGCTACGAGAGTCGCAAGGGATCGGGATTCCGCAAACCATTACTCGATAATGCAAGGATTGGACTGTTCAATGATCGAAAGCGTTAGATGAAGGATAAATCTAGAGCGCTCGTTCCCCCAAATGTCATACTTTTGCGTTTTCTAACAGTAATTTGCAATATTCGGTGGTGCATCATTCACGTGAGAGAGGCATCCTCTGCACGAGTGGCCGACACCGTAAACAGCGGCGCTGCCGTTGCTTCGTTCGAAAAGCCGAGCCTCGGCACACTCACACGCCGTTACGTCGGCCTGTACGTGTAGCTGCGAGAGTCGCAAGGTAGCGGGATTCCGCAAACCATTACTCGATAATGCAAAGAGGAGGCTTTTCAATGATCAAAAGCGTTAGATGAAGGATAAATCTAGAGCGCTCGTTCCCCCAAATGTCATACTTTTGCGTTTTCTAGGAGTAATTTGTAATATTCGGTCGTGCCTCGGCACACTCACACACCGTTAGGTCGGCGTGTACGTGTAGCTACGAGAGTCGCAAGGTAGCGGGATTCCGCAAACCATTACTCGATAATGCAAGGATTGGACTGTTCAATGATCGAAAGCGTTAGATGAAGGATAAATCTAGAGCGCTCGTTCCCCCAAATGTCATACTTTTGCGTTTTCTAGGAGTAATTTGCAATATTCGGTCGTGCCTCGGCACACTCACACACCGTTAGGTCGGCGTGTACGTGTAGCTACGAGAGTCGCAAGGTAGCGGGATTCCGCAAACCATTACTCGATAATGCAAGGATTGGACTGTTCAATGATCGAAAGCGTTAGATGAAGGATAAATCTAGAGCGCTCGTTCCCCCAAATGTCATACTTTTGCGTTTTCTAACAGTAATTTGCAATATTCGGTCGTGCCTCGGCACACTCACACACCTTTAGGTCGGCCTGTCGTGTAGCTACGAGAGTCGCAAGGGATCGGGATTCCGCAAACCATTACTCGATAATGCAAGGATTGGGCTTTTCAATGATCGAACGCGTTAGATGAAGGATAAATCTAGATTTATTATTTTTTGTAATTTAATTTATTTAGAAAGATAATAAACAAACACACATACACATAACACATAGATTATTATTTATATATAGTGATTATTGTGTTGCGGCCCCCCCGACCGCCACAGCCGCCGCGGCCACCGCGTCCTCCTCGACCTCCTCGACCGCCTCGTCGCCACCACTTCGGCGCCGGTCCTCGTTTGTAGGCGCTGCGTTGTATGCTCTTTTGAATTTTTTCCTGGAACATGAAGAGAAATTACAAATATTACAATTTGACATTAATAACATTAACATAAAACAATAAATATTAACATAACATCATTAATAGTAGCATTTTACCGACCGCTAGCGGTATTATACATAATAAAATACAATAATATTTGTTAATGATTTTGTTACTTACAAGCCTCTCCAGCATCATCGCTACTGTGTTGATGGAGGGTACCAGTGCCGTCGTTGTTTCTGTCTGCGTCTTCGGCGCCTCCACCGCCGACGTCGACGCGCCACCGACGTTTGCTTCAGTTATCTGATGGAAAAGAAATCAAAAGTTTAAGAAACAAATAATAAATTTACACTCATGACGGAGGTCAAGACATATGTGTCTACTCACTATTTTTTCGTCTCTTCTCGAAATTTCTAGTTGGGCGACGCCCGCCGCCACATCCGCCGGTGTCACCACCTCCTCTTCCCCCCGTTGTCCTTCTTTGTGCTGGCTGCTCATCTACGTAAAAAAAAAACATTAAATACTATAAAAAATCAATTTAGTAACGAAATAAAAAAAAAAGGATGAGAAAAGATCAGTAAATTTGATCTTTCCCACATCCGTAACTCCTGCGCAATTACTTACGTCTGGTTCCGATAATCGGCGTTCTTCCGTGGATGTCAAAGATGGTCTGTGGTTGTCCATTAAAAACTCCCACCTTTATATACTGATTTTCGGAAAGGTAACGCCTTTCCGAAGATAAAGAGGCGGAGCTATACTTCGCGGGGGTAGAAAATCCCGCGTCTATGGTTTCATGGTCACCGGCAAAGGTGGTCGCCAAATGTGCCGTGCGGTCGGGCAGGCCCCGCCGGTACCCGGCTGGCAACGTTTATGATGGGGTAGTTAGGTTTTCTACACCCATCAAGTCGTTTCGCGAATAAAATAATTTTGCCATCCTGCAAACGTCGGGGTTGGTTTTATTAGCATAGACCCCAACATCTGCAGGCGGTCAACTACAAGTTTTGCGATGCGAAGCGTGTATCGGCTACAATGGAATGTGAAATCTCTAGTAATATCTGTAGTAATAAAGTTGGGGGTGAGAGAAAACTTGAAAACCCTACGACCTTTCGTTCCTACCCAACAATTTACACTTTACAAAGTCATTATAGTATACTCATAAACAGATGCATAAACTATATGTATACAAAATTTTAACAAAATTGAATTATTGATAACAAAATTATATTAATTTTAATCTATATAATACATAATAACAGACCAAAAAAGTATTCGTACCATGCTTGACAGAGTTGAGTTTATTTTGCTTATAAATATTGTTTCAATTTGAAGATGATTCCCAGAGGTCATAGTCGAATAATTGAGCTTCAGTTACTTTGCCTTAGTCAAAACTCTATCGAAATAACATTGATAATCGAAAATGAGTCGAAAGGAGGCCGAGACTACTGTAGAAGAGCGTAAAATAATTTTTAAATTGCACCAAGAGGGCAAAAGTTACGTTGAGATAGCAAAACTTATTGGCAGAAGTAAATCTACTATCCGATACACGATTAAACGTGTACAAACTAATAATATTTTGTTAAACAAAAAAACGTGTTGGAAGACCAAAGATTTCAACTGCTCGGGAAGGAAAAAAATCTACTTGCGAAATAATCCAAGAATTAGCGCCCCTAAGTTAGTCACAATGTGCAACAACATGTTTAATAAAACAGTTTCTGCTGAAACTTGTCGGAGAATAGATCTGAAAATTGTTACGGTCGAGCAGCTAGGAAAAAGTCCTTCATTAATAAGATTAACAGAACAAAAAGATTAACGTTTGCGAAAGAATCCGTAAATATGAGTAATACCTTTTGGCAAAAAGTTATTTTCTCGGACGAATCCAAGTTCAATATTTTTGGATGGAACGGAACAGAAAAAGTTTGGAGAAAGCCCAACAAAGAATTAGTATTAAAAAATCTACGATCGACTGTGAAGCACGGCGGAGGCTCGGTGATGGTTTGGGGCTGTATGGCAGCATCCGGAGTGAGTAATCTTGTATTCATTGTTGGACTTATATGGATAAATATAAATATGAAAGTATTCTTGAACAATATCTGCTAGAAAGTGCAGTACTGGCTATGCAAGACGATTATTACTTTCAACATGACAACGACCTCCGAAGCATACTGCTCAAATAGTTCGTGAGTGGATACTTTATCATATTTCTCATTTTTTATTCACACCACCTCAGTGTCCGGATGTGAATCCTATAGAAAATTTGTGGGCAGAAATAGAGAAAAGACTACGCAAACATGAAATTTCAAATAAACAAACAGTAAAAGAAAAAATTCTGAAAGTTTGGAATCGTATTGAACAAAGCACCACTGAAAAATTAATAAAAGGTATGCAAAAGAGATTAATTGAAATTATTAAGCACAACGGTGGACCGGCGAAATACAAAAAAAAATAATAAGTTATTATAATATGCGATTTTTCTTGTGAGACGTATACCGGTACGAATACTTTTGTGGACTGTTATTATGTACTATGTAGGTTAAAATTAATATATTTTTTGTTATCAATGACCCAATTTTGTTAAAAGTTTGTACAAATAAAGTTTCTATATGTGTTCATTCGTAACAAAAGAGTTATTGCAAAATCTTACCTGCATCGTTTGACTTCAACATATTTTTTTTCAAGCAATAAGGGTACGAATACTTATGGGACTGACTGTACCTCTAGGCTATAACATTTATTCTAAAAAAACTCTTCAAAGCGAAATTTGGACTACAAATTATTTTGCATTTTTTAAACAATTTCTTTCCGCTATAGCCACATAAAATGTTCAAAGGCGACTCCCGAATCGTTTTCATTTTTTGTCGCACCCTGTCCAACAAATAATTACGAAAAAATTCATGGCTATTCTACTCACTGGTACACATGACTGCGATTTTTTCCACAATTTTAGGTGGACAAATTGATTTTTACACAAATCCGAGAGCATCCTGGCAACGTTTATGATGGGGTAGTTAGGTTTTCTACACCCATCAGGTCGTTTCGCGTGTTCTTTTTGGAATCTTTTGTAAATTGCATGAAAATGACTTTTTCGTCCCACTTTTCTCCCCGTTTACAAGCGTATTATGAGACAATAAACATTTTTATATTCGGGCTACCCTGGAGTTTCTGGCTGCCTCGCAGTGTACCGAAATGCCTGTTTTTTGGACAAAATTCAATAACTTTTGTTCTGTTTATTGGCCATTTCCACGTTTAAAGAATGCTGTTACAGTCATTATAAGCAGGAGTTTTTGGAGGTTTACGATAGGGGCGATGCGATAGGGTGAGGAAGTCATCAGGGCTCGAAAATTACTTTATTACCTATCATAAACCCCGAGTGTGCCCCAACGTGTATCCCTAAACCTGCCCGGATTAATTAGAAGAATATCGCCTATTATTAAATAGTATAATACCTACGATTTGTATATAAAAGACTATAACTGGTTACCGCCCATAAAGTAGTAGTCCACGGATGCGAAATAATAAATTCTTTTGACTTGCCTGTAGGTTTCCTCTCCGAGGAAAGCTCTAGAGGCAACTCATTCAGATTTATATTCTAAAGTTGAGTAATGCAACTTCACCAGTGACTGTACTGTAATGTAATTGCAATTGAATAATTTAAAGGAAAACGTTGCTTTTCTTTACATCTATATTTTCTATTACACTTATAGCTATATTTATGTATTATTTCTGTCTACTTATTATTATCAGTTATACTTATATTTCTAGTATACTTGTATTAATAATGATACAGAAAAATTGTAAATACCATGTACTCGTGAGCTTTGATTAAGTATGATCACATATTTGTTTATAAAAGATAGGTTATAAAGTAAGGTGTGAAGGCGAATGGCTGGTATGATTGAAGAATTTTCAGTTCAGAGCGAACAGTCCTACTTTTAGTTAGTTGCGCCCGGCATAGCAGAAAAAGATTGTATGTGTGTCGGGGAGACGAATGTTATAAAAGTTTAAAAGGAGGCTTCAGATTCGGAAGTACTGAACTAACAATAAGAATTCATCTACTATTAGGACATTGATTACCAGTGGATACCGGCGTACTCGCTTGCTAACCGGTTCTTGCTACATAGTTCTGAGGTTTGCAGGTAGTTGCAGTTCTAACTTATATAATATCAAAGTATACTATCTTACCAATACTTTGCGAAACTTCATTACAAAACGTAAACAAAGTTACACTATTCACGGATGTACTATTATACTAGGAAATAGACTTGGTGTTTTATAATTACTGTCGGTATATTTTGCAAACGTACGCATAAATTTTGTGCGATTTTTTGTATTCATGTTTGTTTGAGATCTGTGTAGAAGGTGCAACAGTAAAGGGTGGAAAAGAAGTGGACTGTATGTGAAATCAATATTGAATCATATTATATTGTACTAGGTTCGATATATACAGAGGTGACGTGAATTACAAAGATGCGGTGATAGGTGAGAAAGCGATAATGACAGATGTAATCACGGACTGCGAAGCAGGCAAAGCGTGAAAGCGATCGGAAAGTCGTGAGGTGCACGAGAATAACGAGAGACCCGATCGAGTGATCAAGGTGGTTAGAAGACGGATTTGATATTTTGGACTCGCGACCGCGCGACAAATAATGCACCAGACGTAAACATAAGGCTTACGTCTGCGTTCGTTCACCCGGTCCCGGCGCCGAGCACGATCAGCTGTACTATTGTCAACGCCGGGACACGGTCGCGCAGAGACATTTCTTGAGGGGATTTGGGCAAGAACTTTATGGCCCCCATAAACAGCCGCCGTGGCTCGAGATGGTTTGGCGTTACCGGTAATCGCCTGCTACGTTGTTACATAATGTTTGTGTATAATATAATTCATACTTATCCTTCATTTCAGGGATGAGGAACGGAAGGTTGCTAAAATAACTGTAGCTAAATATTTAGTAATAAAAGAAAATATTTTATTTGGCAGAAAAAGAATACCAACATTCGCTGCAAGGATAAGGAAAACTGCCAAAACCTTATCAGTATTCATAGTACAAAACTTGTAATATATACAAATATAAACAAACATAGATATAAATATATAAAGTAATCCATTGGCAGCCGATGCCGCCACATCCCCGGCCACCACGTCCGCTCCGTCTCTTACAGCAGCCTCTTCTGTGGGAGTTCCTTATGATACTCCGCTTCAGCTCGTTCTGAAATATGTAAAATGTAAATTAAAAAGAAGGAAACCAACAAATATTTTGTTATTTAGTATGAAAATATATAGTTTTCGCAACTCACCAATAGAAGCCCGTCGAATTCTTTCTGTTGCTTTCCATTGTCGCCTCGGAAACCATGTGGAGCAGAGGGCAGTCGACCAGTGTGGTCCATCATCGTCTCGGCGACGAAGCATCGGTCATTGTTACCATGCGGATCAAACCCCACATCAGCTTGTTCTGAAACATGTAAAATGTAAATTGAAAAGAAGGAAACCAACAAATTCTGCACACTTATTTGCATGTGTGCAGTCCGACGTCGAACAGCTTTTGGATCAATACGATCGTTGAGCTGTAATTGTAATAAGTTTACAATTTTTCATTACCAGCTGATCGAGTCAGTGGTGCTGCACTAATAAGTGCAACTCGACGTCGGATAGTTGCAACTGTATAATATTTGAATATTATTTTCATTCGCTGATGGAATCAGCGATACTGCACACTATTTGAAAGTGTGCAGCTCGACGTTGAACAGCTTCTGGATCACAGACGATCCTTGAGCTATAATTGTAATAAGTTTAGAATTTTATATTGCCAGCTGATCGAGTCAGTGGTGCTGCACTAATAAGTGCAACTCAACGTCGAACAGTTGCAACTTTTCTTTTTTTTTTTTAAATTTTCTCTACTTTCAATAATACTTTGAGGTTCCCGAATGGGCATGCCTCTGATATACCTGCTGTCGACTATTTCGGGCAGCATACAATCTATATAAAAACGTGACAATTTTGGCTCCATTTTATGTTGCCAAAATTCGTCGTCTCTATAAACTTTAATAGACTTTATACCTTTCCTCGTCCATATGCAGAAGAGGCAGTACTTTCTGGCAGTGATATGTAATTGCCCTTGTACTTGGTAGAAGTATGCGTGGCTTTTATTCATTTCACTGCCAGAACCGTCTGTGAATACTGTACCTACTGCTTTTATTGTAGAAATTGCTTCTTCTGGTGTGACGTTTTCTGCAGTTTGTGGGCACTTTATCTCCACAATACCGTCGTCGTCGATTACACCATCTGGTGATGCTCCCAAATAGGGAATCGATGCATCGATGAAAAGACCACATGGTCTAATTTTGATGTTTTCCTTCTTTGATAATTCTTCACGAGCTACATCTTCATTCTGCTTTCCATAAGCTACAGCAGAAACGTCTAGCAGGCGTGGATACAGCAATCTCTGCACTAACTTCGAACATAGCGTTGTTTTCCTTCGGCAGCACACGGCGCGGAAGTTGGACGCTGTCAAAAGTTTAGTTTTGTGCGCCAACCACTTTCTATTCTTGGCCTGTCCAATGGTCTCTTGCTCAATCTTTTCTCTATCTTTCTGCCAATCGCTTAGCATTTCCATATGCTTTTCCTTTTGCAGGTTGAACATGCATTCGTCCATATCCGGCTTCTGGGCATTTGGTCCGTAGTCGAAATCTTGTTTTGCGCGAAACTGCTTCCTTGTAGTCCTCGTCGTACTGTTTTGTTGCGTTTGTTGCACGAGTTGTCGTTTCTTTCTGTGCCGTTCTTCCATTTGTATTAAAAGTGTAGGCGGCTCCTTTTTCATGGACCGTTGTAAACGAGACAAAACTTGTTGCGTATTATACTCGATCACAGCAGCAGCACATCTTGCACTGTATGATCCTCTTTGGCCGAAATTTAATCTTTTTCCACCAATATATTTTGCAACAATATTGTTGTAACTCTCCACTGAGTTGTTGTTGCTTCGATAGAGGATGCTTTCTCCGTGCGCTGACAGTGACCGGATGATATCTTGAATCTTCTGGTAAACTCCAAGATTTAACAATTCCGGAACAATATTCAGCTCATCCTTCTTCGTGGTTCCATTGCAGAAGTATCCTATTCCATCGCAGTGTTTGTGTTCTCCAAAGACGTGGCTAGGTATATTCATTATATCTCCGCACAAATTTTTTAGTTTGGTTTGCATCGGCACATTCTGTTGAAATCTGTACTCTGCAGCTTTCATTATCCCCGAGCGCATCCGCCGAATATTGTTTTCTACGGCTTGCCTGTAGCGACCGGGCGGAGCTTTCTTCGCAACATCTTTCATTTTGTTGCAAAAGTTGCGCAACAAATGATTTGTGCATTCAATTTTCTTCACGCGGATCAACCATGTTTTATATGGATCACAGTCCAGAATTTTTTTATAGACACTGCTGTCGCCGTCAGCAATCAGTGTCGAATAAATTAACCCGTGTTTTTCCACGCTGGTATTGAAACCTTCTGCGATGGCGTCACTCTCCATTCTGGTAGAGGGTTGGTTTCTGCCCCAGTTCTTGAAGCATGTGTGTTGCCGCGGCTCTTCTTCCTTTTTTGCCGCGTTCAAACAAATGGAGCACATTTTGTTACGTACTCCAATGAATAAAACTTTCCTAGTGTGATAGCCTACTATCACGCCGACACCAGATATTGAATCGTATCTGCCTGTTCGATACGACCGCTTCATCCAACTTCCGTCAGCCACGACGGGAATGTGTGGAATTCCGCATCCTGTCACGTCGCCCCTTTCAACGGCTAGTCGTTTTTCCTCTTCAGCCGCTGCTACCATTTCCTCTTCCGCAGCACCGATTAATTTTTCCACAATGTCGTCATGGCATTTGCCGTATCTCCTCATTGACATACAGGGTACGTTAATGGCAGTGAGGAATCCTTCCATTTGTACGTAGCCGCCTCCGTTGAGGATTGTTCCTGCCACTGCATTTCGATTGATATCCATGACCTGAGCATTGTTGGGTTGACTGTGGATGTCTTCTTCGTAATTGCACATCATGCATTTCACGGTCACGGTGGTCTGCAACCCCGTTTTCTTCATGCGTATTATCTCCATACTTTTCATTGAACAATTGAATAGTTCGGAGTGTTCGCTTATACGTTTCATTTCTTGAAACATATGGTGCACGTCCACAATGCTGAGGGACCCGTCTGATAAACGCAATTCTTCTCGTGGGTCGACCGTCGTTTCTCTTTCCACGACGAGCGGGTAGGCTTGCACCACTTCTTCTTCGATGGCAATTTCTTGCATGATTCTTCCAAATTGATCTGTTTCTTCTGCCATTCTTCGGCTATGCTCTTGTTGTCCACTTGACGACGGCGTTACATTTTCCAACGCAGGTGGCTCGATCGTCGTTTCGTTTTCCCCGACGAGTTGCATTTCTTCGTCGGTGACAGTTTCATAATTACTTTCTGCAATTTCTTCTGTTTCTTCTCCCATTCTTGGACAACGCCTGGCGTCAGAAGAGGGATTCCATAACATTTCCTCTTGTTCTCCACTTGACGACGGCGTTACATTTTCCGCTGCCCCTGCCTTCATGGCAAGATTCGCTATCCGCTTCATTCTGCAAACAGATAAAAACAAATCGTACATGGGAATATGGCTCCCCCCCCCTTACAGATGCGTTTTTAAAAATGGTAAAGGGTTATGGTAATTTAAAAATGGCGAAATTAAAATTATTTCAAGTGAGCGCTGCATCGCAATTCGCTCTTCTTCTTTCTCCTTTCTTCTTTCTTCCTTCTTCCTTCTTCCTTCTTCCTTCTTCCTTCTTCCTTCTTCCTTCTTCCTTCTTCCTTCTTCCTTCTTCCTTCTTCCTTCTTCCTTCTTCCTTCTTCCTTCTTCCTTCTTCCTTCTTCCTTCTTCCTTCTTCCTTCTTCCTTCTTCCTTCTTCCTTCTTCCTTCTCCCTTCTTCCTTCTTCCTTCTTCCTTCTTCCTTCTTCCTTCTTCCTTCTTCCTTCTTCCTTCTTCCTTCTTCCTTCTTCCTTCTTCCTTCTCCCTTCTTCCTTCTTCTTTCTTCTTTCTTCTTTCTTCTTTCTTGCCGTCTTCACGAGTGTTTTCCCCTCTAAACAACCACCGAAACTCCCTTCAGGATGCACCTCCAATTACCGCAAAAATCAATCTGCAGTAATATGGGAGCCGGTGCATCGCTTTTTGTGGACCGGTCGGGAAAGGGGGTACCCTCCTGGGGACGTATCCCCGCGAGGATAACACTTCCTCCCCCGAATACCTAGGACCGTATCTTCCACAAATGAAGGGAGTTCGATGTGTCAGTATAGAGACTACACCCTCGACATCTATGACGACACGTCCTCTTCACAACGAAACAGTTGTTTCAAACCCTCATTGATTATTTTCCTAATGTAGTACTTCTTTCTTGAAGACGATGTACGCATTTCTTTGTACCAGTTTTCCGATGCAGCGTCCAAATAATTTTAATTTCGCCTCATAATTTAAAACAGGTCTGTAAGGGGGAGACTGTAGTGCGATCTTTCGACATGCCATCTAAAGTTTTACGATTACTGACTACTGACTACTGATTACTGACTAATTACTACAAACAAACACATTGAAAAGGTGTTGGTGATTGTGCATAAAAGGTTCCTCCTTTTGCATGCACGCACACATCCACCCGCGCGAGGTAGACGCACTCAGCAGATCCCGCGGACTTTCGTCAGCTGTTACGGTAAAAAGAAAGTGCTAATAATGTAGGACTTCAAAGTGGGATAAAATTTTATGAGGATAACAAAGCATGAACTCCCATAAACGTTCTCAGCTGATCGCCGAAAAAAGGTGAAAGGAAACTGTCGTCACCGTAACAGCTGACGGACGACCGCGGGCTCTGCTGAGTACGTCGACCTTGCGCGGATGAGTGTTTTCCTTATTGGGGGTGTAATAGGGGCAGTCAACAGGTAAAGGAAAAAACGGTTTGCAAATGTTGGCCTTGGAAGAGTTTTAGGGACGCTTCGAAATACGATTTCTACGGTTACTTGGGACCACCCCGTAGCGGCGGTGAATTGTGTTACCCCTCGGACATGCGGAAGCAGTAAAACATCTGTACGGTGCCCGAATTGTTATATAGGAAAAATTTAACGTGGATGGTCCTGATGGATGCCAATATTATTTTCACGACATAAGAAAAGAGACAAGTAGCAAGTTCATCAATGGGAGTATAGTGTCCAAAATATAAATTTAATCAAAGAACAAATAAGTAATCATGCAGAACGAATTTCTGTTTTGAGATATACACTCCCGCTCATAAGTCTTAGGACAATGATCATATTTTTTCGTATTCAACTTTGTAAAAATGAAATAATCGTTGAAGGATGCGAACAAGTTTTTGGTTTACACGTCAAAGAAAGGATGCTGCTCTCATATACCAAAATCTTACTAAAAAGTGAAAAGATGTATTTTATTTCCATCGAAGAATCCGCCACGTTTCTTTATTATAATGTCCACTATTCTTGGCATTCGCGTGTTTAATTTTGCATACTTTCTGTTGTTATATTATTCCATTCTCGTTCCAAAATATTCCATAAATGTGCTTTCGAAGCAGGGCAAAAGTTCCGTACCCATCTGTCCAGCTTATTTTTTCTATTGGGGTTCAAATCTGGTGATTGATGTGGCTATTTCATAATTTTTAACCCTTTGCACTCCGCTGTCCCCTCTCAGGGGACATCGCAATTCTAGCATATATCACTCGGATGTCCCCTCTCAGGGGACATTCAAGTTTATTAGTGATTACGGGGAATTGAGTTATTTCAGCGCAACTTTTTGAGACATGCATGTTTCCCTGAAGTTTTATCTTGAAATGGCACAAGAAATCAAATCAAAATATCGTAAAATTACTGAGATATATACAAGAAATGTCAGCGGGTTTTGTGTCAGACGAGAACGTGAGATGCGTGCTTACGACGGTCCGAGCACTTCGCGACGCCACTTGAAAAAAGCGATAAGGGGAGTTTGTAGAAGAAAGGTCGGTATGCGAACATAGCGCAAACTGTATAGTGAGATAGAGAGAAGAGAAAGACAAGTCTACATCTGGAGGAAAAGATTTTCAAAGCTGAGCTCAGTCTGGTATTCAACGTATTGTTTCCTCCATAAATCGCTGAAATGGTGGAGGAAGTTATTTTTTTGGGGGTTGGAAATGTGTGTGATAAACTCATACATAATGTATCGCATCTCAAAACGAACAAATAAGGAGTGCAAAGGGTTAATCAATTATTACATTGAAGTTGTAACTATTGCTGAACATATGAGGATATTTATATTATGTAGTTGTTGAAGGTGCATAATCTATACGAAATACCAGAGTTTTACTAAAAACCAGAGGTGTACTAAGACTTATGAGCGGGAGTGTACGTCAGAAACGTAAAACTTTACATGCAACATATACATACAAAATACATACAAAATATATAACAGTCTATAATTTTTAGCATCGTAAAATTCAGCTGATAATCAAGAAACCAAACATTCATCATCATTTATGCAAAGAGAAAGGAGACGTGTCCGCGCCGCGGTCGGGATCGTATCATTATAATTACGATACGATACGATTCAATTTTATAACAACGGTTCACAAATACGAAATACGGATTACGGATTACGGACTACGGATTACGGATTGTTATTGTCTTGCGGATTGTTATTCGAAGTTGTGCGTTTCTATAAATAAAGTGGTTATTTAAACATTCTACTCTTACATCTGTTTATAATGAAGAATTTATTTAAATGTAATGTAGAATAGAGCACACAAATTCGAAAACACTATCGCAAAATGATGATTGTGTGGTTTCTCATTTGTTTGAAAAAATCGTTTGTCACTTACATATTCAGCCGTAACCTTCTTTTGCTGTATCTTCTGGTTGACCCGCGAAGTCTTTTGTAAGATGCTGCTGCTTTTGCTGCTCGTTTGTTCTCCGTTTTTCCTGCATGCTCAGTAGAAGATACTCCAGTGATATCCATAATGCACTACACAATCGTCAAACTTCACTACACCAAATGGAAAATATACACAATCGCGTCGACAGAAAGATGTACACTTACTTCCGCGCTGTGTATAAATTATTTAACAAATGAAACAGGAATGATTCGTACGCAATACGAACGCGTTCCTGTCCATCAGTAAACTGAAGAAAACAAACGCCGATGCAAACAGTTTTGCCAGATGCGCCGCCGATGTCTCCCCACCCTTTCGAAAAATTTCGCTGGACCACACTTGAGCCTGATTCTGTTCGTACACCAACAGGCCTTTCTCTCTACAATTGTTTGTCTGTGTATAGTGAAATATGTTTGGTATTTTTCAAATAATTTTTTTTGCGGTCTAGTCACGTAAGATGTTCAAAAGTGACTCCCAATCCAAATGATTTTTCGCCACACAGTGTCCAACAAAAAATTACGAAAAAAATCATGGATATTCGACTTACCAGCACACATGACTGAGATTTTTTCCCGATTTTTAGGCGGACAAATCGATTTTCCCACAAATCCGAGAGCATAAAATTTCCCATTTGCCATTACGTATCGCCATACGTACGCTGCCATACAGCCCCAAACCATCACCGAGCCTCCGCCGTGCTTCACAGTCGATCGTAGATTTTTTAATACTAATTCTTTGTTGGGCTTTCTCCAAACTTTTTCTGTTCCGTTCCATCCAAAAATATTGAACTTGGATTCGTCCGAGAAAATAACTTTTTGCCAAAAGGTATTACTCATATTTACGGATTCTTTCGCAAACGTTAATCTTTTTGTTCTGTTAATCTTATTAATGAAGGACTTTTTCCTAGCTGCTCGACCGTAACAATTTTCAGATCTATTCTCCGACAAGTTTCAGCAGAAACTGTTTTATTAAACATGTTGTTGCACATTGTGACTAACTTAGGGGCGCTAATTCTTGGATTATTTCGCAAGTAGATTTTTTTCCTTCCCGAGCAGTTGAAATCTTTGGTCTTCCAACACGTTTTTTTGTTTAACAAAATATTATTAGTTTGTACACGTTTAATCGTGTATCGGATAGTAGATTTACTTCTGCCAATAAGTTTTGCTATCTCAACGTAACTTTTGCCCTCTTGGTGCAATTTAAAAATTATTTTACGCTCTTCTACAGTAGTCTCGGCCTCCTTTCGACTCATTTTCGATTATCAATGTTATTTCGATAGAGTTTTGACTAAGGCAAAGTAACTGAAGCTCAATTATTCGACTATGACCTCTGGGAATCATCTTCAAATTGAAACAATATTTATAAGCAAAATAAACTCAACTCTGTCAAGCATGGTACGAATACTTTTTTGGTCTGTTATTATGTATTATATAGATTAAAATTAATATAATTTTGTTATCAATAATTCAATTTTGTTAAAATTTTGTATACATATAGTTTATGCATCTGTTTATGAGTATACTATAATGACTTTGTAAAGTGTAAATTGTTGGGTAGGAACGAAAGGTCGTAGGGTTTTCAAGTTTTCTCTCACCCCCAACTTTATTACTACAGATATTACTAGAGATTTCACATTCCATTGTAGCCGATACACGCTTCGCATCGCAAAACTTGTAGTTGACCGCCTGCAGATGTTGGGGTCTATGCTAATAAAACCAACCCCGACGTTTGCAGGATGGCAAAATTATTTTATTCGCGAAACGACTTGATGGGTGTAGAAAACCTAACTACCCCATCATAAACGTTGCCAGCCGGGTACCGGCGGGGCCTGCCCGACCGCACGGCACATTTGGCGACCACCTTTGCCGGTGACCATGAAACCATAGACGCGGGATTTTCTACCCCCGCGAAGTATAGCTCCGCCTCTTTATCTTCGGAAAGGCGTTACCTTTCCGAAAATCAGTATATAAAGGTGGGAGTTTTTAATGGACAACCACAGACCATCTTTGACATCCACGGAAGAACGCCGATTATCGGAACCAGACGTAAGTAATTGCGCAGGAGTTACGGATGTGGGAAAGATCAAATTTACTGATCTTTTCTCATCCTTTTTTTTTTATTTCGTTACTAAATTGATTTTTTATAGTATTTAATGTTTTTTTTTTACGTAGATGAGCAGCCAGCACAAAGAAGGACAACGGGGGGAAGAGGAGGTGGTGACACCGGCGGATGTGGCGGCGGGCGTCGCCCAACTAGAAATTTCGAGAAGAGACGAAAAAATAGTGAGTAGACACATATGTCTTGACCTCCGTCATGAGTGTAAATTTATTATTTGTTTCTTAAACTTTTGATTTCTTTTCCATCAGATAACTGAAGCAAACGTCGGTGGCGCGTCGACGTCGGCGGTGGAGGCGCCGAAGACGCAGACAGAAACAACGACGGCACTGGTACCCTCCATCAACACAGTAGCGATGATGCTGGAGAGGCTTGTAAGTAACAAAATCATTAACAAATATTATTGTATTTTATTATGTATAATACCGCTAGCGGTCGGTAAAATGCTACTATTAATGATGTTATGTTAATATTTATTGTTTTATGTTAATGTTATTATTGTCAAATTGTAATATTTGTAATTTCTCTTCATGTTCCAGGAAAAAATTCAAAAGAGCATACAACGCAGCGCCTACAAACGAGGACCGGCGCCGAAGTGGTGGCGACGAGGCGGTCGAGGAGGTCGAGGAGGACGCGGTGGCCGCGGCGGCTGTGGCGGTCGGGGGGGCCGCAACACAATAATCACTATATATAAATAATAATCTATGTGTTATGTGTATGTGTGTTTGTTTATTATCTTTCTAAATAAATTAAATTACAAAAAATAATAAATCTAGATTTATCCTTCATCTAACGCGTTCGATCATTGAAAAGCCCAATCCTTGCATTATCGAGTAATGGTTTGCGGAATCCCGATCCCTTGCGAATCTCGTAGCTACACGACAGGCCGACCTAAAGGTGTGTGAGTGTGCCGAGGCACGACCGAATATTGCAAATTACTGTTAGAAAACGCAAAAGTATGACATTTGGGGGAACGAGCGCTCTAGATTTATCCTTCATCTAACGCTTTCGATCATTGAACAGTCCAATCCTTGCATTATCGAGTAATGGTTTGCGGAATCCCGCTACCTTGCGACTCTCGTAGCTACACGTACACGCCGACCTAACGGTGTGTGAGTGTGCCGAGGCACGACCGAATATTGCAAATTACTCCTAGAAAACGCAAAAGTATGACATTTGGGGGAACGAGCGCTCTAGATTTATCCTTCATCTAACGCTTTTGATCATTGAAAAGCCTCCTCTTTGCATTATCGAGTAATGGTTTGCGGAATCCCGCTACCTTGCGACTCTCGCAGCTACACGTACAGGCCGACGTAACGGCGTGTGAGTGTGCCGAGGCTCGGCTTTTCGAACGAAGCAACGGCAGCGCCGCTGTTTACGGTGTCGGCCACTCGTGCAGAGGATGCCTCTCTCACGTGAATGATGCACCACCGAATATTGCAAATTACTGTTAGAAAACGCAAAAGTATGACATTTGGGGGAACGAGCGCTCTAGATTTATCCTTCATCTAACGCTTTCGATCATTGAACAGTCCAATCCTTGCATTATCGAGTAATGGTTTGCGGAATCCCGATCCCTTGCGACTCTCGTAGCTACACGTACAGGCCGACGTAACGGCGTGTGAGTGTGCCGAGGCTCGGCTTTTCGAACGAAGCAACGGCAGCGCCGCTGTTTACGGTGTCGGCCACTCGTGCAGAGGATGCCTCTCTCACGTGAATGATGCACCACCGAATATTGCAAATTACTGTTAGAAAACGCAAAAGTATGACATTTGGGGGAACGAGCGCTCTAGATTTATCCTTCATCTAACGCTTTCGATCATTGAACAGTCCAATCCTTGCATTATCGAGTAATGGTTTGCGGAATCCCGCTACCTTGCGACTCTCGTAGCTACACGTACACGCCGACCTAACGGTGTGTGAGTGTGCCGAGGCACGACCGAATATTACAAATTACTCCTAGAAAACGCAAAAGTATGACATTTGGGGGAACGAGCGCTCTAGATTTATCCTTCATCTAACGCTTTTGATCATTGAAAAGCCTCCTCTTTGCATTATCGAGTAATGGTTTGCGGAATCCCGCTACCTTGCGACTCTCGCAGCTACACGTACAGGCCGACGTAACGGCGTGTGAGTGTGCCGAGGCTCGGCTTTTCGAACGAAGCAACGGCAGCGCCGCTGTTTACGGTGTCGGCCACTCGTGCAGAGGATGCCTCTCTCACGTGAATGATGCACCACCGAATATTGCAAATTACTGTTAGAAAACGCAAAAGTATGACATTTGGGGGAACGAGCGCTCTAGATTTATCCTTCATCTAACGCTTTCGATCATTGAACAGTCCAATCCTTGCATTATCGAGTAATGGTTTGCGGAATCCCGATCCCTTGCGACTCTCGTAGCTACACGACAGGCCGACCTAAAGGTGTGTGAGTGTGCCGAGGCACGACCGAATATTGCAAATTACTGTTAGAAAACGCAAAAGTATGACATTTGGGGGAACGAGCGCTCTAGATTTATCCTTCATCTAACGCTTTCGATCATTGAACAGTCCAATCCTTGCATTATCGAGTAATGGTTTGCGGAATCCCGCTACCTTGCGACTCTCGTACCTACACGTACAGGCCGACGTAACGACGTGTGAGTGAGTCGAGGCTCGGCTTTTCGAACGAAGCAACGGCAGCGCCGCTGTTTACGGTGTCGACCACGAGTGCATAGGATGCCTCTCTGACATACTTTTACCGATACAATGTGTCGCTCGACACTGAATGTGGAAAGCGTACCCAGCTCCACCTACTGGACGAAAATGTTACTGTTTAGCTTCTTCCAGCGACCGCTGCGCGTTCATAGCGGTACTATCGATTTTCGTCAAGGTCATATTCGTATGCTTGTCCTTAATACCCTTTTTGCACATTTCCAGTGTTCCATAGTGTAATTGGAACAAAACCTGCTTAGTGTACTTACGACAAATGATATATCGGGGCGAGTGGCATTGGCTAAATATATTAATGCGCCAACTAATTCTCTGTAAGGGATGCGACTCATTTGATCCCTCTCTTCCTCCGATAATAATTTCCCTTTTTGTAATTTTAATCCAGGTTCCATGGGAGTTGATATTGGTTTGCAATTTTGCATTGTAAATTTTTCTAGTAAATCTAAAATATACTTTCTTTGGTTTAGTTTTATGTCTCCGGTATCACTATTCCGGATAACATTGATTCCTAAAATGCTGTTAACAGGACCTAAATCTTTCATATTAAATTTTTGTTTTAATACATTTTTAATTTTAATTAACTCATTTAAATCGTTTGATGTAATTAACAAATCATCGCAAATTGCTCGCACTGTCTCGTACCTTGCTACTGGAGCAAACACTTCTTCATAGTCTAAGCCGTATTTTTGTTGATGGCCTCCAGCTACTAATCTTGCCTTATATTTATTTATAGATCCATCATGGTTCCTTTTTATTTTGAACACCCATTTGTTCGGTAAAACCTTTTTATTTTTAGGCCTTGGAACCAGTTTCCATGTTCTGTTCTGCATTAACGTTTCGTATTCTGCATCCATGGCTTCTAGTCAGAATCGTCTATCATTTCGATTTTTAATTTCACTTGGATTCATCGGCTCCATAATATCAGCTGTTTGATATTGCTTCTTTGGCCTTCCAGGTTTACCTGTCCTAATTATTTTAGGTCTGCCTGGTCCTCTCTTGATTGGTTCTTGATTACTTATTTGGATATCTTCTTCTCCTTCTTCTTCTTCTTCTTCTTCCCAAATTATTTCTTCTTCTTCCGATGTTATTTTTTCTTCTTCCAAAGGAATTTCTTCTTTGTCTTCTATTTCAGTAACAGTTTCATTTCTGTTTTCATTTATCAATAAATCCTTATATGGGGCTGTACATTCGTTTCTCAACAATTCAGAATTTTCATCATATTCTATAAAACGTACATCACGTCTCTTTACGACAGTATTAGTTCCAGTTAACCATAATCTGTACGCCTTGGATTCATTTGAATATCCGACCATTACGTACGGTCTACCTTTTTGGTGGAATTTTCCAATTCCAGGCCCCTTTTCCAATGCTATTACTTTGCATCCAAACGTCTTCATGAATCCGACGTATGGTTTTCTTTTGCTGTATGCTTCAAGTGGAGTGATATTATTTAACGTGGAAGTTGGGCATCTGTTCCTAATAAAACAAGCTGTGTTTATAGCTTCGGCCCATAATGATTCAGGAACTCCCGATTGTAATATCATACATCTTGCCATTTCGGTAAGTGTTCTATTAGCTCGTTCGGCCACTCCGTTCTGTTCTGGCGTATACTCCACGCTTAATTGCCTCCTGATTCCATGCGTCTCTAAAAATTGCGTGAATTCTTTCGATACATACTCTTTAGCATTGTCAGATCTAATACCTTTTATTTGTTTTCCTGTTTCCTTTTCAGCACGTGCTTTGTAATTTTTAAATGCATTGAATGCTTCAGATCTGTTTTTTAAAATCGTTACCTCTGTATATCTTGTTGCATCATCGATAAAAGTGATGAAGTATCTTGCACCACCTAGTGAATTGACCTTCATGGGTCCACAAATATCTGTGTGTACTAAACCCAAAATCTCAGATCTTCTTTCTGTGGAGGGCTTGAATGGTAATTTGTGTATTTTCCCAAGATGACATACCTCACATTCAAAGTTCTTGTTTTGACCAAACAACTTCAAACCTGTTACCATATTTTCATTTTGCAATTTTCTTAAATCATTCTGGTTGAGGTGGCCCATCCGTTCATGCCATCGTTTAAAATGGTTTTGACTTTTATCTTCTGTATTCATAGCCTGGTTATACACCGACTCTGTTACAACATATAATTCCCCTCTGCGAATTGCTTTAAACACTATATTACCATCCTTTTCTTTCACGACTGCATAGTTTGTATTAAAGGTTACAGTATATCCATATTTTGTGATTTGTGGGATTGAGATCAAGTTATGTCTTAAATTTGGTACACACATGACATCGCAAAGTCTAATACTATCAATAGTATTCAAGTAACGTGTAATTTTTAATCTAACATCACCAATACCCTTGCATTTTACATATTGTTCAGCAGCAGTATATACATTAGTGCTTATATGTTGCTTCATATTAATGAAGTTATTGCTGTGCTTACACATGTGTCGTGTGGCACCGCTGTCCAAGCACCATTCATTAAAATCTTGTATCGTTGGGTTAGTACTCAACGTAATGGCATTCATTGCTTTTTCATTGCTATATTGACTATGCTGCTTGTTTCTGAACCAACATACATCTGCTCTGTGACCTTTCTTGCCACACACAGTGCATTTTATTTCAACTTTATTAAACTTATTTTTGTTGTACTTACTGTAAGAGTTTTCAGTCTTAATTTTCGGTTTGGTTCTTGTTAGTAGTGCGTCATTATTTCCTTCGCTCTGATTTTGTGTACCTTTCTCTTGAAACTTTGCTTCGAATTCAATTAATTTTAGTTTTAGGATGTCTATTGTTGGTAAATCATCCCTAGATTCTATTGCTGTACAGAAGCTTTCATATTCTGGTGGGAGAGAACTTAACAGCATTAGTGAAAGTAGCTCACCTGGAATCCTTATACCAGCTTCTTCCAATTTTTCGGCAACGTTTACAAATTTATTTACGTATTCCCCCATTGCAACATTTGGTTCTTTTTTCATCTTGTACAATGTTTTGTACAGGATAGCTTTCCTCACTGGACCTTTTGACTCGTATATATTTATTAACGTGTCCCACGCTGTTTTTGAGGTTTCACACCTCCTGATATTATTTATTTGACTTTTATTCACACTTAAGAATATAAAGGCAAGGGCTCTCTCGTCCCTGCTGTCCCACTCTATCGCGTTTTCTTCGGTTTTTATATTGTTTCCATTGACGTACGACCATAGTTCATTGCACACTAGTATACTTTTCATTTGAATTTTCCAGCTTTCATAATTGTCCTCGTTTAATTTTTCGATCTTGTGCGTTCCGAAATTTCCCGCAGCCATATTTTGAGGTTATCTTAACACGTGGTTTCAAGCAATGCTCCTGGGCCCATAACCTGTTGAAATTTATGGCGAGGAACTATCGGTATACACATTGAATAATTGTACAGTAGAGCTTCTGCTATACTTATTTATTAATATGTAATGATAAATGTAACACGATGGACAAAATAATGCACTTCCAGTTCACACAGTTCATTCAAACCGTTACACGTTTTTCGTTAGACTCATTCGTAATGCGCACGCATCCAGTTTCAAACAACGCACACCCGAACGGCTCAGTACTGCCAGAGTCAAGATGATGATTATTTTTCACAGTTTAATACAATTATTTACAATTGAAAATTCCATATTTTAAATTATGAAAGAATAAGCCTCCTAATTTCGACAGATCCGTAAGGAAGAGAAGAAACCGCTCGAACCAGCTCGAACGCTTTCGATGCAAGCATCGACGGTGTTTGTATGAACACGATGCGGCAACATTGCCCTTTTGAAAGCTGACAACGCAGTAAAATCTAGCTTCCTCGTCACACACTTCTTGTGTTGCAACGTCACTCGAGTTCCTTTTCTGATTCGAAATAGAATGCGACGGTAGCTCCATCTCGTGTTCATCAATCAGCTACACGTTTGTAGGTAATACCATTTCTGTAAAGAAAACTGTACGGCAGATACCGACCTCCGAATCTTGAAAAGTCACGTGACTATACCTGGCCCTTAAGTGAGCCGGCACGAATTTGACCTTGACTGTCACGCCATTCTCGCGATGGTCCTCGAACGGCGAGTAGGGAAAACAAATTGTGGAATGCTAAAAATTTTCCGCCAGTCGCGAGTCGTGCAAGGGTCAAAATCTTTTCAAACTGACGCTCCAGTATTGCAATGAGCAGTTTATAAATGGTCAAGCGTCTTTCCTAAGGGTTCAATCTGTGTCTGTGCAGAGCCCAAAATTTGAATTTCTGCCCCATCGTCGAGTAATTTGCAACATCGCGCGTATTACTTCGGAGGCCACCATGGCCGACACTGTTATGTCGATGATAGATTTCGAAGTAGCCACTTGTGTTAAGAGCTTAATTCTGATGGACCCACGGCCCTCTGACATTTATGAGCGTATTAAAGAGCGCATTATTTCCACTTATGGGCCTTCGCCCGAGGCTAATCTTCGTAAATTGTTGCGAGGGGAGGTCTTGTCTGATGGCAAGCCTTCCATAATTTTGAACCGTTTGCGGAATTTAAATGACGGATCCTGCGATGATGCCGTCATACGGTCGCTATTTTATGAGTTACTCCCTCAGGGCCACCGTGCCATCCTGGCGTCGACAGGTCATACTGACCTAGACAAACTCGCGAGCGTGGCGGATAAGATTTTCGAAACAGCGGGTCCGTCGGACCATTTTGTGGCGGCAGCCTCTGTGCAACCTTCCTCCTCCCTTCAGGGGGAGGAGATCAACTCAGATTTCACTCAGCTTTTTGGCGAGGTTCGCGCCCTTCGGGTCGAGGTGAATAAGCTGAAGCGGCAGCGTCCGCGTTCTGCCACCCCGTCCCGTCGGGGGCGTTCTAAATCGAGAGACAGGTCTGCCTCCGGGACTAATTTGTGTTATGCACACAAGAAATACCCAGATAACCCGCTGTTTTGTAAATCGTGGTGCGATAGGTATTCCACCTTCGTACCAAAAAACTAAGTGATGCTTCCGTTGTTGAGACGGGCGCGGAGGCGTCCCGTTCCTCATCCCGTCTCCACATAAAAGATCGCGTTTCGGGCGTGTCGTATCTTGTTGATACAGGCTCGGACCTTTCATTGGTTCCGGCCTACCCGAGCATCCGTTGTAGACCGAGCGGTTTAAAGCTAATAGCCGCGAACGAGTCGACCATCGACACATTCGGCGAATCGTTTCGGTCATTGGACCTCGGGTTGCGGCGTCCTATTAAGTGGAATTTCTGCATTGCCGCGGTGCCACACGCGATTATAGGTGCTGATTTACTCAAGCACTACGGTCTTCTGGTGGACCTTAGGTCTCACCGTTTGATTGACCCTTTAACTAATGTTTATTCGGTTGCCACTCCGCGCGTTGTATCTTGGAGCTCGGTATATACCGTTAAGCCGTCTTCGTCTTTCGCGAATATTCTCGCGGAATTCCCTGAGGTGTCCGGGGCGTCCAAGCTTCGGCCTTCGAAGTCGGCTGATGTGTTCCATCACATCTTAACTACCGGTCCTCCGGTTTCTGAGAGGCCTTGTCGTCTCAGTCCGGAGAAATTACTAGCCGCGAAAACTGAATTTAACTCGTTAGTTGAGGCCGGCATTTGCCGCCCTTCGTCCAGCCCTTGGGCCAGTCCCATTCATATGGTGCTGAAGAAGGACGGCACATGGCGCATTTGCGGGGATTATCGTGGGTTAAATAAAAAAACCATTCCGGATAAATATCCCACGCCCCATTTGCATGACTTCTCGTGCAATTTGCACGGGAAGAAGGTCTTTTCGTCACTCGACCATTATAGAGCATATAACCAGATTCCCATGGCTCCTGAGGATGTTGAAAAGACGGCTGTGACTACGCCTTTTGGCCTTTTTGAATTTCTGTTCATGACCTTTGGTTTAAAAAACGCCAGCCAGTCTTTTCAACGTTTCCTTAATAGGATACTTGGAGATCTGGATTTTGTTTTCGCTTATATCGATGACGTTTTAATCGCATCAAGCTCTGATGAAGAGCACGCGGACCACCTTCGGACGGTCCTTAAGCGGCTCCAGGAGCATCATTTGCGCGTCAACCCGAGTAAATGCGTATTTGGCGTTCCAGAAATTGAATTCCTCGGGTACGCGGTGAATTCGTCGGGCATTCGGCCCTTGACTGCGAAGGTCGTAGCTATTTTAGACTTCCCAGAACCCAAACGGGTTATGGACCTTCGGCGGTTCCTCGGTATGGTTAACTTTTACCGTAGGAATATCCCTCGTGCGGCGCATTTGCAGGCGCCGTTAAATGAATTTCTTCGCGATTCGCGGAAAAATGATCCGGGGGAGATCCCGTGGACGGCGAGCGCGAGAGAGGCGTTCGCGAGAACAAAGGAGGCCCTTGCAAAGGCAACCTTGTTAGTGCATCTTATAATTCTATAGAAATCTAATGCTTGATTTCGCGATGGGCGCGGTTCTTGAACAAAGGGGCCTTGATTCGAAGTGGGAACCCCTGGCGTTTTTCTCACGCAAATTCTCCCCGGCTCAGGCAAAATACAGCGCGTATGATAGGGAGTTGACGGCCATTTTTGAGGCCATTAGGCATTTCCGTCATCTTGTAGAGGGTCGTGACTTTTCGATTGTCACAGACCATAAACCCCTGGTTTACGCGTTTGTTCAACGTCCGGAGAAAGCTTCTCCCCGGCAGGTTCGGCAATTGTCGTATATTGCGCAATTCACTACGTCGATCCTGCATGTTCCGGGGCCGGACAATACTGTGGCCGATGCACTGTCTCGCGTTGATGCCCTCCGTTTTCCCCTTGAGATTGATCTCAGTGAGATAGCCAGGCAGCAAGCTGCCGATGAGCAGTTAGAGCTCATTCGGAACTCACCTGAGTTCCCTCTTAAATTAAAAAAACTACTATGGGGCCCAGAGAACATTGCAATATTTTGCGAAATCTCTGGGGAGGCGATTCGCCCGTATATCCCCGGTTCTCTTCGAAGAACCGTGTTCGACTTGTTTCATAGTCCCGCCCATCCTGGAGCGAAGGTCTCTGACCGGTTAATTCGGCAGCGGTATGTCTGGCCGAATATGACAAAGGACGTTGCACAGTGGTGCAAGTCTTGCACCAAGTGTCAACAGTCCAAAATTGCTCGCCATTCTAGGCACCTTCCTGAGCATTTTGTTGCTCCGGACGGGCGGTTTGATCATGTTCATTTGGACATTATCGGGCCTTTACCGCCCTCCGAAGGCTTCGCGTATTGTCTTACCCTGGTTGATAGATTTTCTAGATGGGTTGAAGCGGTTCCCCTTAGGACCGCCATGTCTGTTGCGAGAGCATTTTATGATACTTGGGTTTCGCGTTACGGCGCTCCCAAGGTGTTAACCAACGACCAGGGTGCCCAGTTCGAATCAAGGCTATTCGCTTCCCTTTTATCTTTGATCGGGTGCGACCGTATTCGGACGACCCCGTATCATCCCTCGTCGAACGGGATGATTGAGCGGTGGCACCGCGTGCTGAAAGCAGCTATAATGTGACATACCAGTAGCGACTGGTCACGCGTTTTGCCTACCGTGTTACTTGGGTTGCGAGTGCATGTGCGTGCGGATGTTGATGCGTCTCCAGCCGAATTTATGTTCGGCACGACTTTGCGCTTGCCCGGTGAATTCTTTCTCCCGGAGGATTCCGCACCGGATCCGAACGTGTTCCTGGAAGAGTTTAAAAAATACATGCGTAAGGTTCGCCCCATTCCGGTCGTGCATAATTGTCGTTCGCGTGCGTTTGTTTACAAGGAGCTGCAGTCTTGTACACACGTGTTTATGCGGCGTATGACCAAAAAGGCTTTAGAGCGACCTTACTCTGGACCGCATAAAATTGTCAAGCGTGTCTCGGAGCACGTTTACTTATTGAATGTAGACGGTGCAGAACGATCTGTCTCAACGGATCTGTTGAAACCCGCGTTCTTCGTTCCGGATTCTCCAGAAGGGGAATCGTCCGGTTCTTCCGTTTGTCACGATCGGGTTAACCAGCGTCCGCCGGTACTGCGAACGTATTCGCGCAAGTCAGCGACCTTTGCGTCGGGCGCACTAGCCCGAGTCGTGTAATATCGCGTGTACATAAATGTATAGTTGTATTATTGTTTAGCGTCTTCAGCGTAACATAGATGTATATATCGCGTGTAAAATAAGTATCTCATAGGTTATTGTCCGTTGGGCAGATTTTGGTTTGTAAACGCATCTCCTTCCACATTGCTCAATTTTGGTTTTTCCTTTTGGTGTGTTTCGTGCACCCAGTGTATGACGTGGTGCACTAGGGGGGGAGTATGTGGAGACGAGCATGCGTTGGCGCATGTGCAGCGCAGCCCGCGCGATTGCGCCTGCGCCGGCGAGCGATTCCGGGGAGATGTCCGTTACGGGTTCGTTCGCTTGCTCTCTCGTCCACCAGCTGTTACATCGTGTAGACGTCTTTGAAATCTCTGTAAAGTCTCGCGATCGATTGCGCTTATTGCGCCGCGAAGATAGATTCGAAGTTTCGGTGTCTCTTGCTAGAGCACCCGTGATCAACGCCGATCGTTTAACGTTGAACTTGCAGTTTATACCATTGTCGACTGTGAAGCTTATTATATACTTTCGTTCATTGTTAAATATACGAAGTTACAGTCAACAGTCTTGTTCATTTACCACGCGTGAGGAGTGGGTCTCACGCAGGCGGTAACCTTGTCCGTTCTCGTACACGTGGCTCCGCCATATTGTCGCGACCTCGTGGAGACGGTGATAATCTACTACTCCTCGTTCTCACGAGGGAACAAGTGGCCCTTGGCCTTCATCAACCCCACGTACGGTGTCTTCTACCGCCCGCTAGAATAGATTTTGGCTGGAGTAAGAAACACAAGGCCAACTACGGTATTTCGTCGGTGCAGAAGACCACTAAGGAAATTCTCGTCGGCGAGAAGGTGAATCATCACGGAACCATATCGATTATTTATTACATTCTCCGATGAACGTATTCGAATTAAACAGATATTTTTTTAGTGTTGCTTTTTAAGACGTAAAATATTAAAAGTAAAACTAATATCAAGGACAAAAAATTCCTAGAAATATTTTACGTAAGAAAGTATTAAAGCATAATTTAAAGATAGCACAATTTGTAATTTACAAATATTTCATAAACAAGCATTATTTCCTTACACTTTTTTATAGTTAATTGTTCCAAGAATCGATCCGTGAAGCACACGGAAAAACTAATATAATATAAAATAATGTAATTGTAGGAGCAAAGATGGGGAAATTTTTGTTGAAATAGACATTTAGAATAACGAATAAAAGATAAAAAAATTATTTGTCACGCGGCAAATAAAAATAATTATGTTATCTCTATTCCACACGTAATAAGTTTATTCGACGAATAAACAAATAAATATTTAGTGTTGAATAAAGTATTCATTTTGATCTGTGTCTTTATTCGGTGGTTTATTTGATTTCGAATAATTTTCAAAGACATGAGCAGTCAAAGACCGACACGAGCGTTACAATGTAGTTGCATCGCCCAATGACCAAAACAGGGCTCGAATAAAACTTTAGACATTTATAAATCTCAGTTCTTTCCAAACCTTTCAAATTTTGAATCATTTCATTTTTGGTTTGATTTAAAAAAGGATCGATGTCCTTTTTCAATTTCTATACAAGAACCTGCATTTTTGGAATTCTTACGTGTCTTTCATTTTTTATTAATATGATTTTCAACCGAAAAATCGACAGAAATCCTCAAATATGAATATAAATAACCGTAATTCGTCAGATTTTTTCTATATTTCTACATGCAATTAATTGGGAAAAATTGACCGAAAATCGAATGGCGCAACGGCCGTTCAAATATGTTGAAGGGCATTTTTGACTAAATTGTCCGGCGAAATATTCCAAATTTTAATATTCCAATATTTCAATATCATTTAAAATATTTCAAGTACTATTTAAAACTATTAATGAGTTTCAATAACAAACTAATTTAAATAGAAAATCAAATTTTGACAAAAAGAATAAGATTATTGTAGGCTCTGCACACTCGGGTCCGGTCTGAATTTAGCTTTCAAGAAATGATTTCTGGGATCCCCTGTCGAACGGAGAAGAAGACAGTGAAGCTCGACTGTCTCTGTCGCCGAACAGTGTAACATTATACGTGTCGGATCGAATACATCGATGTGACATCACTACCATCAAACAACAGAACTTCTTTATTTTTCATTATTTTTTATGGCTTTTTCACAAGCAAATTTGTGACATTTTTCTGATGAATATGATACCAAATATGATATGATTCCGATGATAATTACTTGTGTAATGAACGATTAAAGTTTCGGACGCAAAGAAGGACGCGTATGCGAAAGAAAGAGAACCGGCGAGACCTTCTCGTCTCGAGTTCGACTGCTCAGTTTTCACGGCGTCGCACAGTGCGGACAAATAGCAATAATACTGTCTCCAAATACATTCTAGTATTATACGAATAGGAGCCGTAAAAAATTAGTTTCATTACTGAACACTTTTATTTTGTTACTACCTCTACTTGAATAATTGCAGTCAATGCAATTGAGCATTAGAAGTGGTATTATCGGATAAATAAGTGAAAACATTAATTTTCTGTTTTTTACTACGGATCACAATAAGAACGATTGAATTTTGTCATTACTTGTGTATGTATTTATTCTTTTTTTTTATTCTGTAATTACTACAGAATATATTTTGTTGAATAATCATTATTCTATAAATATCGCAATAATTTCCAAATTAATTAATTACACTTATAAATATCGATTATAAAACAATGATTACAATGGTGAACAATATTGTAAACAAATTAGAACCGAGCGGGTGGATAACGCGATATGTTTAACTCAAATAAACGTGGGCGTAATATCAAGAGTCTTTATTCCAAGCAATTGTACAAGACGACAGTCAGAACAGGAATGTCCTGCTGTCCCAAAAATCCTATGCCGTGAGAACGCCTTCGACAGTATGCCTCTTTGTTTATGACACCCCCAAACTAAAGGACTTTCCCTTAGAGGGGGGGACAACGCGCTGACAAGAGCCACATGGCCTGCCTCGACCATTTGCTTACTTCGACTTTTCTAACATTTGGCCATACTGACGATAGGTCTGTCCTCAGACTTACAATACAATTCTCTGTTGTTTTCTTTTTATTTACAAATCTTTTCGTTGCGTAGACTTGGCTGAAAATAAAAGTTGTTGTTGTAACACGATACCGTCGTATCGCTTACGATAAACTATGGATACCGTTGTATCCCTTCTTGGTTTATGATGCACGTTGCATCTTTTGCTCACCACCACCCTGCCTGAGACACTCTTTGTGTCCGTCTGGTTCGGTGTAGAGTCTTGCTTCATGATGCACGTTGCATCGTTCGCTCATCACCACCCTGCCTGGGACACACTTTGTGTCCGTCCGGTTCAGTGTAGAGTCTTCCTGGGGTACCGTTGCAGCCCTGAGTGATTTTTCCACGTTTGACTAACAATAAGTTGTATCTTTCCTTGTCATTTGTGACACACCCCGTGTCTGAATGCCGTTGCATCCTTCTTTTCCTTGTGTAGTTCCCGTCAGAACCGTGGTGGATGACACCCGGTGGTCGTCCCCCTCGATCAGGTGCTTAGGCCGTTGCTCTCGCTCCTTGGATCTTGCCTGGTCGTCGGGCAAAGGTCCCTTCTCCTTCCTCTGTACCGTCCGTGCCCAGCTTACACCTTCGGCTTGTCTTTTCCTTTCTGTGAACCTAGTCAAAATGTGAGATAATGTTCAAACTACTTACTTGGCGACTATCTTTTGTCCCTATATATGTACATTAATAAAAGGATATATAAAAATCGCTTCTATTCAGCATCGTGGTCATCCCCTTGGATCGTAATCCACGGCTTCATCTTGTCAGCTGCAACGACTGTTCGTAATCGTTTCAACCCTTCTCGTAAATCTTCTACGTCGTAGCGGTCATTTGGCAGCACCGCTCGAACATTGAATGGTCCTTTGTACTTCGGTAGCAACTTTCGGCTGCTCCCCGTTGCAGGTTCACTGGTTATTCGTACCAATACCAGTTCATCGACGATATACCTGCGCGCTTTCTTCCGCGTACGGTCATACCGCCCCTTCTGCTTACGTTGATCTTCGGAAATATGTTTGCTAATATTTCCTCGTAATGTGGCCAAATCCAATCGATCCATTTCTTCTTGTACGACACTCAGTAGTGTTCCTTCAGCTACTGTTCTCGTATCGCACTCGATCAATGCTTTCATCGGCGTCGTACCAATACTTTTGTTGTGCGTGGTGTTCATTGCACTCTGCACCTTCTTTACCTGGATGTCCCAGTCTCGTGGATCTTGACCTGCTGAACTTGTCGCTAAAGCGTCAACGATAGTTTTATTATATCGTTCACACTGTCCGTTTGCCCTTGGTGTGGCTACCGCATTAAGTACGTGTTTAATGCCGTACGTTTTGTACAGAGTGGCAAACCTTTGTGACGTGAAACTCGTTCCACGATCACTTATTATCCTCGTCGGAACACCGAATAAATACATAAAATTCAACAACGCCTTTTCAGTGTGACGAGTCTTTTGGCTTTTTACTGGCTCTGCGATTCTGAATTTCGTGAATGTATCCACCATTACGAGTAAATACTTATTCCCCTTCTTACTCGTCTCGAATGGTCCTACATGATCTGCATGCAACGTGTGAAACGGAATTGGGATCTTTTCTATAGTGTTTAATTTACACTGTTTCTTCCCTGACGTATGTTTGTAGTATGCGCAACTTAGACATGCGTTTACGTACTTCATTACGAAACGTCGCATATTCGCAAACCAATAGTTCCGCTGTATCCGTTCCAATGTCTTTACTGTGCTTAAATGTCCAGCGTCGTCATGGCATAATCTGCATATTTGGAGCCTAGCGTTTTTCGGAACGACCCACACAGTTTTATTACCTGTGAAGGAGTATGTATGCGTGTAGGGATCACAGCGATCTTTATTTGGTAGAACTTACACAAGGTACACTGAAGGCGGTTGTGTACGAGACTGTACTCCGCTCGTGTCCGATCGCGTTTTATATATTCGTGATCGGTCGAACATTTTTGGTACGTTAGCGTTTTTTAATACGGCACGCGCCGATGTGACCTCGCGGTGTCACGCGTTTGCTTACGCGGCTACTCCTATTACTTTTCCGCTCGGCTGTCAGCTTTTTTGCTGATCGCTACATCGACGACCGCTACATCACCCCCTTTCCAGTGTAAACGACCTATGTTTTACTTCGCCGCTAATAGTTTGCCTTATATAGGTTACTTAAATCTAATTATTTACAATCTTATCCTAACGCTATTTACAAGTTTGGATTTTTTAGCGGCGACCGAGTTGTAAGCGGTCTGGGAATCGCACGCGTCTGCCTGAGCGCGTTTGAACGTGTCGTTGAATGTGTACTGTTGTCTTACCTCTCGCGGTTTCTCGGATTTTTTGTGACGCCGTTTCGTCTTCGACGGTTTCTGGCGAGGCGGTGTCTTCGAATACATACGCTGGCTTCAACCTATCTATGGACACCGTTGTTTCTTTGCCCCTTATCCGAATGGTATATGTTTTATTTGATCGGGAAATAACGGGGAACGGTCCTTCGTATGGGAGTTGTAACGAATTTTTCGCACCGTCCGTGCGTAGAAATACGTGCGTGGCCGTCGGCAGGTTTTTGAACACGAAAATTTTCTTTTTTCCGTGTCGGCTCGCCTCCGTTGGCCGGACGTTGTGAAAGTATTCGCGAAGTTGGTTTACGAACTCCGAAGGTCCCTTGTTGTTTTCCGATGAGGGTACTAGAAACTCTGCAGGCAAACGCGGGTTTTCGCCGTAGACTAATTCGGCCGCTGATGCCGCTAAATCTACTCTATGGGCGGTACGGATGCCTAACAGCACAATTGGTAATGCATCCGTCCATCGCTCGTCGTTATGGCATTTAATTGCCGCTTTGAGCTGCCTGTGAAATCGTTCCACTAGCCCATTCGCCGCTGGATGGTACGCGGTTATCCTTAAGTGTTTTACACCCAGGAGCGCGTTCAGGTTTTTAAAAAGTTGTGATTCGAATTGTCGACCCTGGTCGGTCGTGACGCGTAGGGGAGTTCCGAATCGCGCTACCCACCCGGCGACAAATGCTCTAGCCACTGTTTCGGCCTCGATGTTTTCTAGGGGAAATGCTTCTGGCCAGCGTGTGAAACGGTCTACGCACGTTAGGCAGTACCTTTTATCTCTCGAGATCGGTAGTGGTCCTACCAGGTCGATGTGTACGTGTTCGAACCTAGTGGACGGCGGAACGAAGGTGCCGACAGGACTTTCTACGTGCCTACTTACTTTTGCCCGTTGGCATTGTAAACAGCTGCGAGCCCATTCGCGACAATCTTTTTCGATTGATGGCCAAACAAAACGTTGTTTTATTAACTTGACCGTCGACTTTATTCCTCCATGCGCCAAACCGTGCAGTGAGTCGAATGCTTGCCTTCGGAAAGGTTTCGTTACGAATGGTCTCGCGGTTCCTGTAGCGATGTCGCAATAAACATGAGTGTCTCCGTCCGTCGTTAGGCCTATACGTTTTAATTGCAACGAAGTGTCGGACGCCGCGAGTAATTCTTTCAGTTCGCGGTCTGTCTCTTGTGAAACAGCCAGTTTTTTGAAATCAACCGACGCTGTGACTGTCTCTACTCTCGATAATGCGTCCGCCACCTCGTTGTCTCTCCCGCTAATATGCCGTATGTCGGATGTAAATTGTCCTATGAAATCGAGATATCTGAATTGCCTGGGCGTGCATTTTTCCGGCTTTTGTCTGAACGCGTACGTGATCGGCTTATGGTCGGTATATACCGTGAATGATTGGCCCTCTAACGCGTGACGGAAATGCTTAATAGCCGCGTATACCGCTAATAGTTCGCGATCGTATGCGCTATATTTTCGTTGCGGAGGCGACAGAGATTTCGTGAAGAATCCAAGGGGTTGCCACGAATTTCCAAGTCGCTGTTGCAACGTGGCGCCTAACGCGAAGTCCGACGCGTCTACCATGATCGCGAGCTGCGAGTTTTTACGCGGATGCGCTAATAATGCGGCGTCGGCTAAAGCGTCCTTTAGCGCGTTCACGGCGGTTTCCGCTTCGCTCGTCCATTTTATGGGCGCGTCTGCCTTTATTTTTCGCCCTTTTAGGAGCGCGTTGAGGGGAGCCTGTATTTTCGCGGCGTTCGCGACGAAGCGTCGATAGAAATTAACCATTCCTAAGAAACGGCGCAATTGTCTAGCTGTCGTAGGCGTAGGGAATTTTCTAATCACGTCTACTTTGTCCGCGAGCGGTTTTGTGCCTTGCGCATTCACGGTGTAACCGAGGAACCTCACTTCGGGCGCGGCGAAAACGCATTTCGTTGGGTTTATCACTATCCCGTATTTCTCTAAACGTGCGAACAGCTGCCTAACGTGTTCCCTGTGCTCTTCTTCGTTCTTAGACGCGACTAAAATATCGTCTAAGTAGGCGTAGCAGAAATCTAGCCCTCGGAGCACGTTGTCGATAAAACGTTGGAACGTTTGGGCGGCGTTCCTCAACCCGAACGGCATCGAAGTATACTCGAACAGACCGAAAGGCGTAACTATCGCGGTTTTTTCTACATCGTCCGGATGTACCGGGATCTGGTGGTACGCGCGGACCAGATCGATCGTCGAGAAGATCGTGTTTCCGCACAACGTTCGCGCGAAATCTTCAATGTGCGGTAGAGGGTAACGATCAGGGATAGTACGGGCGTTGAGAGCGCGATAATCACCACAGGGCCTCCATCCGTTATCCTTCTTTGCAACCATGTGTAGAGCTGACGCCCACTGGCTCTTTGACGGTCGTATGTGGCCCTGGCTAAATAAATCCTCGAATTCCGCTTTCGCGATCTTAAACAGGTTGGGGGAAAGTCTGCGCGGCTTGCAAAAGATCGGCTGCCCGGGAGTGGTGTTAATCTAATGTACAACATCGTGTTTAACCTTACGCGGGTTCGTTGTCAAGCGCACGATGTCGGGGAACTCTGCCAGCAATCGTTGGTACGGGGAGTCGCCGAGGATGGTCTTCACCGACGGAATGTTGCCCTCCGCTCGCCTACCGGTAGCCGACAGTGACGTTAGCTGGTCCAGCAATCGGTGATTCCTCAGGTCCACCAGTAGCCCGTAGTGGGATAAAAAATCGGCTCCGATGATGGGCTTCGAGACATCGGCCACGACGAACCTCCACTGGAACGCGCGACGGAGACCCAGGTCCAGGTTGACCGTCCGTACGCCGTAGGTGCTGATAACGGACCCATTTGCCGCGAACATCTCGTACCCTGTCTTCTCGGTTCGACCTTTGACGTGCGCCCGTGGATAGACGCATAGGTCCGAACCAGTGTCCACCAGGTACTCTTCTTTCGTACGCTGGTCGATGACGAAAAGGCGGCTGAGCCGTGGACCGTCACTGACTGCCGCGCTCAGTGGCGTGCCCCCTCGTTTCCCGCCTGGAAACTGCACGGTGCCTTACATTTTGTTGCGGCGGCCCCGAATTTCCAGTGATACCAGCAGTGGTCTTTTTTAGTCGTCGGGGTTCCCACTCTCGCTCGCCTGGACGGGTACCTTCTTCCCGATGAGCTCGACCGCTCTCGGAAACTGTCCCTCGACCGTCCTCGTGAGCGGGACCGCGTTAATTCGGCCACCTGCAGCGTTAGCTCCTCTAACCGCTCAAACAGTTTCTCTGACGAACTGTCATGCGAGGTGCTTGCGACTTCCGTGTGTGCGCTGCTCTCACGAATTTTATCGGCGATCTCCGCAAGTTTACTGAGCGGGAGGTCGGCCTGCGAGTTGACTATGGCACGAGTCATGGCCGGCAACCTTTGTGCCCACAATGTGCGCAGGAATTCTTCCGATACCGCTCCACCTGCCAAGCTCTGCATGTGGCGGAGGAACTGGGATGGCGTCCGATCCCCGATCTCTTCCTTCTGCAGGAGTTGTTCGATACGCTGGCCTTGCGACGCTGAGAGTCGCCGAACCAGCTCGTTTTTTAGCGTCTCGTACTTATTTTTCTCCGGGGGACTAGAGAAAATGTCTTGCACTTCCAGAGCATATTTGCGATCCAACTGTGCCATTACGTAATAAAATTTGGTTGCGTCCGCCGTGACTCCATTGATCGCGAATTGCGCCTCTATTTGATGGAACCAAACAGTCGGTTGTTCAGGCCAGAACGGCGGAATGCGAACGCCGACACGGTTTATCTCCGGAACCGCGTGTGAAGCTTCGGACGCCGATGTGCCTGGTGCGGACATCTTGCCTTTTTAGTGGTAATGTGTTGAATAGTAATAAAGAATTAACCTGTGATCACGTCGGGGTCACCACTGAAGGAGTATGTATGCGTGTAGGGATCACAGCGATCTTTATTTGGTAGAACTTACACAAGGTACACTGAAGGCGGTTGTGTACGAGACTGTACTCCGCTCGTGTCCGATGGCGTTTTATATATTCGTGATCGGTCGAACATTTTTGGTACGTTAGCGTTTTTTAATACGGCACGCGCCGATGTGACCTCGCGGTGTCACGCGTTTGCTTACGCGGCTACTCCTATTACTTTTCCGCTCGGCTGTCAGCTTTTTTGCTGATCGCTACATCGACGACCGCTACACCTGCTAACCGCCGGTATAGCTTGTACTTTCTTAACGTGTACTCTTGAAAATAATGTTTCGTTTCGGGTGACTTTTCGTTGTTGGCGAGGATTGTTCGGATCCGTGACAATTGCTCGTCCTGCATCTGTGCCGAAGTTATCCATTCTGCCTCCGTAATGTCCACGTAGGCGACCTCGAGAACGATCGGTTGAGGATTTCGGCTGAGTGCATCCACATGTGCCATCTTCGTCTCCGGTCTGTACAGGATTTCTAAAGTGTATTCTTGCACTTCCAACCACCATCGTCCTATGCGTGGCAATAAATCCTTCTTCGAAAAGGTTGTCCTTAACGCGTTGCAGTCCGTTACAACTTTAAATTCTATTCCCAGTAAATATACCCGGAAATATCGCAGAGCAAAAACTACTGCCATTATTTCCAATTCATAGCAATGATAACATTTTTGGTCCGCTGTTGTTTGCTTACTGAAATAAGCAACCGCTGCCAACTTTCCATCTTCTTGTTTTTCCAACACCCAGAGAACTCGCATCGGTATGAAGTTCGGTAGGTCGAGCTGGATCGAAAATACATAACACCGGTCGCGATGTTAGTTTTCTTTGCACCTGTCGGAAGGCATTTTCCTGCGGTTCCTTCCATTGCCATGGTACTCTCTTGCGTGTGAGACGCGTTAAAGATTCCACAAGCGTCGCAAAGTTCTTGATAAATTTCCTGAAATAACTTGCTAATCCCAGGAATTGACGTACCTGTTTTACCGTTTCAGGCGGTGGCATGTCTTTTACGGCGTCTATTTTCCGTTGACCTGGTGTTTTAGATATACGGGCGTTTCCAAACTGAAACGATACCGGTAACCTAAGATGATGTAAAACGGCGGGGTACCGACGAAACGATCACGTAAAACTACGGAAGTTTGAGAAATGCGAAATCGAATGTCGTGTGTGCGTGTCAATAGACGAACTGAACGATCGGCTGGGCGCGTCGATCCACCGCGTCCGCTCCCCCTGCCGCGCCCGCGAGGCCCGAGCTGCTCAATCCACCCAGGGAGCTCGCGGGAAACGGTGGAACGGTGCGGGGATGACGGCGCGCCGAACCGATCGACAGGTCGGAGTCGATATTTATTATTGAACATATGTACAACGTCTTGTAAAGTGGTATATACAATAAAATAATCGGAAAATCTCGAACACCTGGCCTTACCCCTGTTCGCTTATTTCACGACTCAAGTACTCGATTGTTCCTTTGAAGAAAGAACATTTCTCCAACTTAATGGTCAGGCCATGTGTTCGAAAGGCCTCCAAAACTTTCCGTAATTTTTCGATGCCTTCTTCTACCGTTTTCGATGGTATAATGACATCGTCCAAATAAGGGAATGCCGCTGTGTCCTTCAAATTTCCCAGAACCTTATTCATTAGCCTTTGGAAAACGGCTGGCGCGTTTGTTAAGCCAAAAGGCATTCGTAAAAACTCGTAATGTCCTTCCGGTGTGACAAACGCTGTCTTTGCAATGGAATTCTCTGCAACTGGTACCTGGTAATACCCTGATGCTAAATCAAGACCCGTGAAATATTTATTGCCTCCTAGTTTGTCGATCTGGTCGTCAATGAGGGGTAAGCGATATTTGTCCTTTATGGTTATCGCATTCAGTTTGCGATAATCCATGCACATCCTTGTATCCACTGTCTTCTTCTTCACCAGTGTGATCGAGCTCGCATAGTAATTATTCCATTGTTTAATAAATCCTTAATTATTTCGCGAACGATCTTCTTCTCCGGTTCCGCGAGACGATTCGGGTGGTATACTACTAGTTCGTCCGTAAGACATTTAATTTCTATTGCAGCCGCGTTCGTTTTCCCTAAATCTTGCATTGACGACGATATGCAATCGCGAAATTCTTCGATTAGCGCGACGCAAAGTCTTCGCTCCTTTTTCCCGATGTTCCCTAAATTTAATTTGAGATCTATTTCGACGACGTAGATGTCCATTGCAGAAATAATTTGAGGCTTTCTTGAATTTCTGAGATCGTTAAACGTGAGTTGATTCCCCCGTTTCAACATTATCACGTGTTCTTGCTGCAAGAAATCCCTTCCCAGAATTACATCATGGGCCGTATACTCATCTGGTATAATAAATGAGTCTACGTCCGCCGTTACATTCTGGACTCTTATTGTAATCGGCGCGACTCTATTTATTATTACTGAACGATTAGCGAATCCTCGGAATACTGTATCGGCCACGATCTTCGTATTAATACAGAACTTTTTCGCTATTGACGAATGCATAATCGTACATGCGCTTCCGGTATCTATTAAACTTTCTACTTTGTGACCGTTAACGCGAACGAATATTTGATAAATATTAGTACTATTTTTAATAGTTTTTACCATATTTACCTCTTTCTGCGGGCAATCCTCCCGTTTGTGGCCCAACTTCTTACAGAAGCCGCATTCTACTTTTGGTTTTCTGCAATCTCTTGCTATGTGGCCTGCTTTTCCGCAATTGTAGCATGCCATAGTCCGTGCCTTCTCGTTTACACCGGACTTTGGTGCTGCTGGGCGAACCGCTACCTGGCGTTCCTGCTTCGGCTTCTTTTCGTCCTTACCGGACATATTCCCCATCGCACACATCGACGCATATAGATCGTTGGGGTCGGTGTGTTTCGCTGATCTCAGTGTCCTGGCGATCGCTTCATCCGGTACGCCGAAGATCACCATATCCACAATCTTGCTGTCCGGCAAATTTATGTCTAGGTGCCTTATGAGATTCAGTTTCTGGAAGCAATAATCCCCCAAGGATTGTCCTGGTCTTGCTTCCCGGAGCAATTTCGAAAATGGCATTGTCCGCCGAAATTGCGCAACAAGGAACACTTTCGTTTCCGCCCAGGTAGTCGCGACTCGCATACGCGTATCGTACCATTGGCGTGCATGCCCCAGTAACCGTGTCGCGA
This sequence comes from Seladonia tumulorum, assembly GCA_913789895.3. Lineage (NCBI taxonomy): Eukaryota > Metazoa > Arthropoda > Insecta > Hymenoptera > Halictidae > Seladonia > Seladonia tumulorum. Next base: position 21,642,799 of record OU565273.1, read on the forward strand.
TTAACCGCATCACGCAGAGATCGTCCCAATCGAAACGCGACGCTAATTCATCCACGTGGCGAACCCAATTCTCCATCGAAAGATCCTCTTTCGATGGATCGTGTATCGGGATCAATTGTTCATCCCCGGGGCGCACATAATGCGGTGACTTCGCGCGCGACGCGGAGCTACGCGTGTTCAGACTGTCTTGTTCCGCACGATCAAGCCGAACATCACGCGATTCAGAGCGTCGTCTTCGCGAGCTTCGTGACCATATCCGTGAAGACCGTACTTCGGGGCTACGCGAACGCGAGCTCGAATCCCGCCGTCGGGACACACGCGACCTTGTACGCGAACGAGAGCGTTTTAAAAACTCCTCCATCATACTTTCTAATTTATTAAGATGCGACTCATCACGTACAACGATGTTCACAAAAGTTCAAAGTTCAAAGTTCAAAACGTCTATACTTAATACTAGTTACTCACTAACCCTTACACTAATTGCATACTTTATAGTCTAGAGCACTTAACAGTTTGTACACAAAATGCACGTAAGTGTATTCCAAAAATGCGCACTTCACACACGGTTAATCCCGCTTCTGATATGTAAGAAAAATACCGAGAGGATGGATAACACGATATGGTTAACTTAAATAAACGTGGGCGTATTGCAAAATACCAAGAGTCTTTATTCAAGACAACCGTACACGACGACAGTCAGAACAAGAATGTCCTGCTGTCCCAAAAATCCTAAGTCGTGAGAACGCCTTCGACAGTATGTCTCTTTGTTTATGACACCCCAACCTAAAGGACTTTCCCTTAGGGAGGGTCAACGCGCTGACAAAAACCACATGGCCTGCCTCGACCATTTGCTTACTTCGACTTTTCTAACAGTTGTTCGAAATTTTTATTCAGATAAATATTTTGCCCAACTCTGGGGCCCACTGCTCCATTTTGTGGAAGTGCACTGATTGTTTTGTTGCTGGATAGTTCGACAACAATGATTTCGGGACTCTAATCTCCTACGTAAGAAGACCTAGTTTAAACGGTCGCAATGGTCATTGTCTTGCACTAAAAAGAGTATATTGAAATTGTACACTACTTTCAATTGAAAAGAACCTTGTGAGCCGTTTCGTAGAATGCCAGGAAAAAGAACTGGAAATTCCGCAGTAGAACGTAACAGACATGTATATTTAATGGAAATTGAATACGGAAAAGTAGGATTGGAATAAACGGACGACAGAAATTAAAATTAATTTAACGTTATACAATATATTTATATTTGAACCTTCTGCTATCAAATACAATTTTCAAAAGGAGGGAAAAGTATTCAAAAGATTGTCAACAAAAATTCTAATTAAAGTTGTTATGCGAGGTTCCATCAGAGAGGAAATGAGAGTGCTCACGCCACCGACGAGATATATTGAAAGACTGCCAGCCCTCGTGTTAAACTGCGGGCCTAAAGTGGGTGCTGAGTGGGTACTGGGAGCGGTCGGTAACGGCCCCAATCACCGACGAGATATATTGAAAGACTGCCAGGCCCCGTATTAAACAGCGTGTCTAAGGTGGGTGCTGAGTGGTTGCGGGGAGCGGTAGGACGGCCCCACTGCCACCCAATGCCGAGATACTCTCATCGGTTGTGGAACTAAGAACGTGGAACTATCACTGATCTCAAATACCAACATCGCTAAACATGCCGCGCTCACTACCTAAATAGAACATTTGCTCATGAAGTACGAAAGAAACGTCAGTGACATAGGCAATAAATAAACATAGAATGCTGACATAATGCATTCTGTAATTGCTTGGAAAATAATTATTTTTTATTATATAATTTCATTACACTCTTATTGCCTTCTTATTTTCCATATTGTTAGAAAAGTCGAAAATAAGCAAATGGTCAAGGCAGGCCATGTGGCTCTTGTCAGCGCGTTGTCCCCCCCCCCCCTAAGGGAAAGTCCTTTAGGTTGGGGGTGTCATAAACAAAGGAGCATACTGTCGAAGGCGTTCTCACGGCTTAGGATTTTTGGGACAGCAGGACATTCCTGTTCTGACTGTCGTCTTGTACAGTTGCTTGGAATAAAGACTCTTGATATTACGCCCACGTTTATTTGAGTTAAACATATCGCGTTATCCACCCGCTCGGTTCTAATTTCCTTACATATCAGAAGCGTGATAAACCGTGTGTGAAGTGCGCATTTTTGGAATACACTTACGTGCATTTTGTGGACAAACTGTTAAGTGCTCCAGACTACAAAGTGTGCAACTAGTGTAAGGGTTAGTGAGTAACTAGAATTAAGTATAGACGTTTTGAACTTTGAACTTTGAACTTTGAACTCTTGTGAACATCGTTGTACGTGATAAGACGCTTTGAAATGGAACGCGCATCGTGTATCCGTGACGGTGACGAAAGGGCATCCGACGCCTTGGAGTCGCGTCTTAATAAATTGGAAAATATGATGGCGGAGTTTTTAAAACGCTCTCGTTCGCGTACAAGGTCGCGTGTGTCCCGACGGCGGGATTCGAGCTCGCGTTCGCGTAGCCCCGAAGTACGGTCTTCACGGATACGGTCACGAAGCTCGCGAAGACGACGCTCTGATTCGCGTGATGTTCGGCTTGATCGTGCGGAACAAGACAGTCTGAACACGCGTAGCTCCGCGTCGCGCGCGAAGTCACCGCATTATGTGCGCCCCGGGGATGAACAATTGATCCCGATACACGATCCATCGAAAGAGGATCTTTCGATGGAGAATTGGGTTCGCCACGTGGATGAATTAGCGTCGCGTTTCGGTTGGGACGATCTCTGCGAGATGCGGTTAATCGCGACACGGTTACTGGGGCATGCACGCCAATGGTACGATACGCATATGCGAGTCGCGACTACCTGGGCGGAAACGAAAGTGTTCCAGCAAGATGTTGTTGAAGCAAGACCAGGACAGTCCTTGGGGGACTATTGCTTCCAGAAACTGAACCTCATAATATCATGTGGATGCACTCAGCCGAAATCCTCAACCGATCGCTCTCGAGGTCGCCTACGTGGACATTACGGAGGCAGAATGGATAACTTCGGCACAGATGCAGGACGAGCAATTGTCACGGATCCGAACAATCCTCGCCAACAACGAAAAGTCACCCGAAACGAAACATTATTTTCAAGAGTACGCGTTAAGAAAGGACAAGCTATACCGGCGGTTAGCAGGTAATAAAACTGTGTGGGTCGTTCCGAAAAACGCTAGGCTCCAAATATGCAGATTATGCCATGACGACGCTGGACATTTAAGCACAGTAAAGACATTGGAACGGATACAGCGGAACTATTGGTTTGCGAATATGCGACGTTTCGTAATGAAGTACGTAAACGCATGTCTAAGTTGCGCATACTACAAACATACGTCAGGGAAGAAACAGTGTAAATTAAACACTATAGAAAAGATCCCAATTCCGTTTCACACGTTGCATGCAGATCATGTAGGACCATTCGAGACGAGTAAGAAGGGGAATAAGTATTTACTCGTAATGGTGGATACATTCACGAAATTCAGAATCGCAGAGCCAGTAAAAAGCCAAAAGACTCGTCACACTGAAAAGGCGTTGTTGAATTTTATGTATTTATTCGGTGTTCCGACGAGGATAATAAGTGATCGTGGAACGAGTTTCACGTCACAAAGGTTTGCCACTCTGTACAAAACGTACGGCATTAAACACGTACTTAATGCGGTAGCCACACCAAGGGCAAACGGACAGTGTGAACGATATAATAAAACTATCGTTGACGCTTTAGCGACAAGTTCAGCAGGTCAAGATCCACGAGACTGGGACATCCAGGTAAAGAAGGTGCAGAGTGCAATGAACACCACGCACAACAAAAGTATTGGTACGACGCCGATGAAAGCATTGATCGAGTGCGATACGAGAACAGTAGCTGAAGGAACACTACTGAGTGTCGTACAAGAAGAAATGGATCGATTGGATTTGGCCACATTACGAGGAAATATTAGCAAACATATTTCCGAAGATCAACGTAAGCAGAAGGGGCGGTATGACCGTACGCGGAAGAAAGCGCGCAGGTATATCGTCGATGAACTGGTATTGGTACGAATAACCAGTGAACCTGCAACGGGGAGCAGCCGAAAGTTGCTACCGAAGTACAAAGGACCATTCAATGTTCGAGCGGTGCTGCCAAATGACCGCTACGACGTAGAAGATTTACGAGAAGGGTTGAAACGATTACGAACAGTCGTTGCAGCTGACAAGATGAAGCCGTGGATTACGATCCAAGGGGATGACCACGATGCTGAATAGAAGCGATTTTTATATATCCTTTTATTAATGTACATATATAGGGACAAAAGATAGTCGCCAAGTAAGTAGTTTGAACATTATCTCACATTTTGACTAGGTTCACAGAAAGGAAAAGACAAGCCGAAGGTGTAAGCTGGGCACGGACGGTACAGAGGAAGGAGAAGGGACCTTTGCCCGACGACCAGGCAAGATCCAAGGAGCGAGAGCAACGGCCTAAGCACCTGATCGAGGGGGACGACCACCGGGTGTCATCCACCACGGTTCTGACGGGAACTACACAAGGAAAAGAAGGATGCAACGGCATTCAGACACGGGGTGTGTCACAAATGCTAAGGATGTTATTAATCTCTCTGAGGTATATAGAGGGAATTAAATAATACTTCTAGTTTTAGGAACAACACACCATATATATATATACATATATATTTAAAGAGAACCTATCGCTAAACTATTTATACAGAACAAAAAGAAATAACACAGCCATCTCTCTGGTTTCACACATCACGCTAGTCTCCAAAACACTCACACCACCTATATCTATCAGTCGGTAATGTAGGGATCGATTATACTATACAACAAAGGATAGATACAACGGTATGTTAGACAAACGAAGAAAAATCACTCAACGCTGCAACGGTGCCCCAGTAAGACTTGTAACCGTATCGATTACATATCGATCAAGTGACGCGTTGCCTGAGTAACGCGGGGCCCCACCACAGCTTTCCGCGTCGTCCTGCTATCCTTGTCGTAACAAAGGATCGCAGGATCTCCCATTAATTAGTATGCGCACGCGTCGATCCCCACTCGATAGCGATCGAAGGAGGTCGATGCGAGCCATAGATCCAACACTCTACGTCTAGGCGCGATCGGGCGAACACGCGGATCCGGGAAGATCCCAAAAATTCGGTACGCGGCGGTGAGAGTCAAACCGACTCGGGTACGATATAGTCAAACCGACTACGTTGCCCTCGCCTCGCGCACACCTCAAACCGAGGAGCTGGTCGTGCAAACCGCACGACAGCAGATAAATATTATAATAAATCCAAGTGAGGTGACGAGACGAGGATAACGTGTCAATCCTGAGTGTTATTACATCTTCGAGAATATCGCGTCGTGGTATCCGTACGGGTTAGTGCAGTAGAAGTTACCTCCCCGATACCGGAAGGCATCATAACCCACTATAAGTGACGATTGATGCAATCCTCAGGGTCGGAAGAGTAACGGACGCTTTGTACGCGTTGCCATACTTGTACTCTTCCTGAGAAATCAGCCGAGTGCAAGTGTGCTGCGACGGCCCTCCGGGAATCGCGAATAACGCGTCGTGACACGCATACGGGTTAGTGCGGTGGAAGTTACCTCCCCGATACCGGAAGGCATCATAACCCACTGAAAGTGACGATTGATGCAATCCTCAGGGTCGGAAGAGTAACAGACGCCTAGTACTCGTCGCCATACTTGTACTCTTCCTGAGAAATCAGCCGAGTGCAGGTGTGCTGCGACGGCCCTCCGGCAATCACGAGTATCGCGTCGTGATACGCGTACGGGTTAGTACGGTTGAAGTCACCTCCCCGACACCGGAAGGTATCGTAACCCACTTCAAGTGACGATCGATACAATCCTCAGGGTCGGAAGAGTGACAGACGCTTTGTACGCGACGCCACACTTGTACTCTCCCTGAGAAGTCAGCCGAGTGCAAGTGTGCTGCGACGGCCCTCCGTCACTCGAGTAAATTGTGACGCGTTCAAACCCGTCGAAATAAATCCGTCACGAAATCGTAGAACGTACCGAACGCGAAGCGCGACACCGAGCCGAAATATCTGGGCGTAGAGGAATATAAAACATAGCGGGTGTGCCACCACGGTGGTGATTAAAAAATATATATATATAACATAATAGAGTTTAACGAAATTAGCGTTATATAATTTAAATAGTATTATATCACGCGGACTCACACCAAGGGGTGGAGATCAAGGCGTAGTTTATAAAGTTAAAATAGTATTGCGTCACGCGAACGCATATATACATATATTTGTAAAACATTAAGGATAGAATATACTGTCATTCTACCTCCTACATCATCTCCGATTGATTTAAAAGTAGATAGAACCTCTCCGTCTCCCAGACACGAACCGAGCTATCCAAGGGTGGTAACCGTCCCTTGATTAAAGAAGTGTGATCATTGCCGATCACGCATAGTGAGCGACCAATCGGTCACAGGTTACGTGCAGCTGAACGCACTCCACCAATACCGGAAAACACCCGAACCCACTGGATAGTGACGACGGGTGTGATCCTCAGGATTGGCTGGGTGGGTGAGGCCTTGTACTTGCCGTCACACGTACATACACCCGAGTATTCGGCAGACTGTAGGTGTGCTACGGCAGCCTCGGCCGCTAGGAAGCGTTAAAGGCGAAATAAACGGTTACATATTTGGCGCCCGAACAGGGACGGCGAGGTTCGAATACATTAAGCCAATCGGAATTGACTTAAACATGTCAACCGAAACTCGAGCAAAGTCGCGGAAGAATCCGGGTACACCAGTTTTGAGTAATATCGAATCAGGTTCCGGGACAAAGGTGGTTTCTCCGCCTAAAGACCAACTTGACGACCACCTTGACGCGATGAATGTAGAGCAGTTGCGTGATTTAATTCGAGACCTACGATCTAAAATTTCGCGACAGGACGAACGAATCCTCCAACTCGAGGTTAAACTCGCCGCGGGGATGGGTATGCACGTTGAAAACGCGGAAGCCCGTGCACAAATTGCAGATTGGAAACTCGAAGTAGAGTCGCGATTAGATCGCGAAATGGAGGCTAACAAAAAACGCGAACAAGAACTCGATGCGAGGTTAGCCGAAATCAGGGAAACCCTGATTAGCAACGACGAGTTATACGACCGGATTAGTGCACACAAGCGCGAGATGCGAGATTGGAGGCGCGAAATAGAATCACGAATTGACCGCGAATCACTGCTGGCCGCAGAGGTCGAGGAGCGTCTCCGTAAGGAGATGCACGACGGCTTCGACGAAGTTCTCGCGCTGACGGAGATGCCGCGCCGCGTTGCCTCCCATGAAGATACAAGGGCACCTCACCCTCGTGAGCAACGCATCGAACAACACGTCTCAAGAGGGATGAATCGTCCGCGTGTTTCCATCCAGCCGGATGCCCCCAACAACCGATGGCAAGCGTATGAATCCACGAGGTTAGAGGCATCGCATTTGGCCGCCTCAAGACCATTCGCCGTAAAGCCCAAACTCCCAGTTTTCGAGGGAAAGGCTACGGAAAAACCTCCGAGGTTTCTGCGCGAGATGCGGCAATTCATCGAGGCCGCACGAGTGCCAGACGATGAGTTAAAGTTCATCATCACGCAGGCACTAAAAGGGGTAGCAAGCGAATGGTGGGACATAGTCACCGAACAAATAACCACGTGGAACGATTTCTCCCGATTATTCCTCGAACGATTTTGGAGCACCGCCATCCAAAGAAAAGTACGAGACAACCTCGATGCCGGTGTATATCGCCGAGAACCCGGACTGACACGCGTGGCGTACGCCATGAGACTTATCGGAAGCGCACGTGACCTCGTACCACGACCTGCTGACGAGGAAATCGTTTTGTCACTCGCCCGCCATTTCACGCAAGCCGTGGACGACTGTGTGTTGGGTCAAAACATAACCACCGTCGATTCGTTCTTGGCCCTATTAGAACGATTCGATAATGGCGGAACGGTGAACCGGCAAAGGACAAACGAAAGACAGTCTGGCGAGAATGAATGGCCTCCACGTCCAAATTACGGACCACCACCCCGGAGCCAAACGTACGGGTCGAGCGGGCCGCGCCCGCAGTCCAACGAAATCATCCAGACACGACCTTCAAGAGAACCGTCGCGTCAAATGGGCGAATATCAACGCAGGCCGCCAGAAATCCCACGCCCATCCAGGGAAAACTACTCACAACAAGAGCGGCGTCCCGAGATTCGAAATCAGGAGGACCGACGATGGAATCCTCGCCCAACTCACATTCGAGCGACGCAAGTAGAGGAAGAAAACCCTGAGGAAGTCATCGGGATAGGTGAAGAAGAAGAGTCCATCCCGGGAAACGAGTAAGGGGGGATTCAGACGAACATCTGAGCGACTTTCCCACTCAGATGAGAGCTACCTCCAATGAACCATCTAGGGAAGACCTCTGCTTGACGGTCGGATCGATTTTTGGAGACCTCCGACGTTACCTTATCAACGAGGAATGTCACGAATCCAGGCCAGTCCCAGGGACTAACAACAGTCCCGAGGTCTACTTGAAAATCGAGGGCGTTCCCGTCAAAGCCCTCATCGATACAGGCAGTACCGTAACAGCCAGGTCAGAAGAGTGGTACCTGAAGCACCTAGATCACTTGAAGAAGTGCCCCATGTCAAACGCCGTCGAGCGAGAAGTCGCAAAGTTTTTCCACCTATACGAAGGACCATACGAAGTAACAAAGAGAAAAGGCCCAGCGACGTACGTTCTGCGACGCCCGCAGACAGGAGCTACTAGAGGCACATTCCACGCGACGAGTCTCCGGCGATACCATCGGCCAGACAAGAAGACATACAACGTAAACACAGCTAGTAAGGTACGAATAGAGCCAAGGTGCAAAAACCAGAGCACCCATCAGGTAAATAGAATTCCGTCCAGGCAGAGTGACCCACGACGGGCAGACAAAGATCTTAGCATCACGTCACAGGCCACGACGTAGAAGGATTCCAAGAATCCCCAAACCTATGGCTCATAAGTACGCGCGAAAAAGGACTAATCGTACATTAATTTCACTTCCGTTATGTAGCTTTAAATTACGTTTCCGGTTTCGTTTCCTTAATGCACGAAATGAATTGTTTCTTTTTCTAATGTCAAGTCGTGCACGGGAGAGAACAAATTTTACGTTTCCGTCATGTAACTTTAAATTACAATTATATAATTTTACATTAAGTTAAGTGCAAAGTGAGCAATAATGATTTTTTTTTATCCTTGACACTTGAAACATGACACAGTTTAGTTCAAATTCAAAGATACGCACGAAAATTCTTTGCGCGAAAGAAGCACAGCTATTGTTACGATCATGATTTAAGATGTTTTGATTTCGGCCGTGGTGTCGCGATCGCAGTGCATCTCGACTGCGTTCCTGCGACTGCGATCGCGAATTTAGTGGGGGGGGCATATGTAACCGTATCGATTACATATCGATCAAGTGACGCGTTGCCTGAGTAACGCGGGGCCCCACCACAGCTTTCCGCGTCGTCCTGCTATCCTTGTCGTAACAAAGGATCGCAGGATCTCCCATTAATTAGTATGCGCACGCGTCGATCCCCACTCGATAGCGATCGAAGGAGGTCGATGCGAGCCATAGATCCAACACTCTACGTCTAGGCGCGATCGGGCGAACACGCGGATCCGGGAAGATCCCAAAAATTCGGTACGCGGCGGTGAGAGTCAAACCGACTCGGGTACGATATAGTCAAACCGACTACGTTGCCCTCGCCTCGCGCACACCTCAAACCGAGGAGCTGGTCGTGCAAACCGCACGACAGCAGATAAATATTATAATAAATCCAAGTGAGGTGACGAGACGAGGATAACGTGTCAATCCTGAGTGTTATTACATCTTCGAGAATATCGCGTCGTGGTATCCGTACGGGTTAGTGCAGTAGAAGTTACCTCCCCGATACCGGAAGGCATCATAACCCACTATAAGTGACGATTGATGCAATCCTCAGGGTCGGAAGAGTAACGGACGCTTTGTACGCGTTGCCATACTTGTACTCTTCCTGAGAAATCAGCCGAGTGCAAGTGTGCTGCGACGGCCCTCCGGGAATCGCGAATAACGCGTCGTGACACGCATACGGGTTAGTGCGGTGGAAGTTACCTCCCCGATACCGGAAGGCATCATAACCCACTGAAAGTGACGATTGATGCAATCCTCAGGGTCGGAAGAGTAACAGACGCCTAGTACTCGTCGCCATACTTGTACTCTTCCTGAGAAATCAGCCGAGTGCAGGTGTGCTGCGACGGCCCTCCGGCAATCACGAGTATCGCGTCGTGATACGCGTACGGGTTAGTACGGTTGAAGTCACCTCCCCGACACCGGAAGGTATCGTAACCCACTTCAAGTGACGATCGATACAATCCTCAGGGTCGGAAGAGTGACAGACGCTTTGTACGCGACGCCACACTTGTACTCTCCCTGAGAAGTCAGCCGAGTGCAAGTGTGCTGCGACGGCCCTCCGTCACTCGAGTAAATTGTGACGCGTTCAAACCCGTCGAAATAAATCCGTCACGAAATCGTAGAACGTACCGAACGCGAAGCGCGACACCGAGCCGAAATATCTGGGCGTAGAGGAATATAAAACATAGCGGGTGTGCCACCACGGTGGTGATTAAAAAATATATATATATAACATAATAGAGTTTAACGAAATTAGCGTTATATAATTTAAATAGTATTATATCACGCGGACTCACACCAAGGGGTGGAGATCAAGGCGTAGTTTATAAAGTTAAAATAGTATTGCGTCACGCGAACGCATATATACATATATTTGTAAAACATTAAGGATAGAATATACTGTCATTCTACCTCCTACATCATCTCCGATTGATTTAAAAGTAGATAGAACCTCTCCGTCTCCCAGACACGAACCGAGCTATCCAAGGGTGGTAACCGTCCCTTGATTAAAGAAGTGTGATCATTGCCGATCACGCATAGTGAGCGACCAATCGGTCACAGGTTACGTGCAGCTGAACGCACTCCACCAATACCGGAAAACACCCGAACCCACTGGATAGTGACGACGGGTGTGATCCTCAGGATTGGCTGGGTGGGTGAGGCCTTGTACTTGCCGTCACACGTACATACACCCGAGTATTCGGCAGACTGTAGGTGTGCTACGGCAGCCTCGGCCGCTAGGAAGCGTTAAAGGCGAAATAAACGGTTACAGACTCTACACCGAACCGGACGGACACAAAGTGTGTCTCAGGCAGGGTGGTGGTGAGCAAAGGATGCAACGTGCATCATAAACCAAGAAGGGATACAACGGTATCGATAGTTGATCGTAAGCGATACGACGGTATCGTGTTACGACAACTTTTATTTTCAACCAAGTCTACGCAACGAAAAGTTTTGTAAACGAAAAAAAAACAACAGAGAATTGTATTGTAAGTCTGAGGACAGACCTATCGTCAGTATGGCCAAATGTTAGAAAAGTCGAAGTAAGCAAATGGTCGAGGCAGGCCATGTGGTTTTTGTCAGCGCGTTGTCCCTTCCTAAGGGAAAGTCCTTTAGGTTGGGGTGTCATAAACAAAGAGACATACTGTCGAAGGCGTTCTCACGACTTAGGATTTTTTGGGACAGCAGGACATTCTTGTTCTGACTGTCGTCGTGTACGGTTGTCTTGAATAAAGACTCTTGGTATTTTGCAATACGCCCACGTTTATTTAAGTTAACCATATCGCGTTATCCATCTTCTCGGTATTTTTCTTACACAACGAATACAAGATAAAAAAATTTCATTTGTTGTTCGAAAGTTCGAATAAAAAAGTATCTTTATTCGACGAGAATCGAACAAATAATTTCATTCGACGAGAATTTATCCGACGAATAATGATAATTTTTTTCATTCGAAGGGGATTTATTCGAACTTCTGTTGCGCGGAAGAGATTTTGCCACGCGGAAAATGGAAAGGGAAAACACACTTGGCTACAACTTATTCTTGGTTATAACTTGGTTATATATAATATATTATCAGTTTGAGTTAACAGTTGTACTTTTACACATACGGTATAACAGTTCTGAACCTTTTAATGCTGGAATATTGCGCACGACTGATATTGCGACTAACATCGGTTCGATTCGGTTTGGTTCGGCGACACTCGGGCCGCCCCGGCACCCCTCCACATGCACAGCAGAGATTACTTTCTTAACAACTTCGAATAATTTTTTCATCTTTTATCTGTATCTTTTATTCAAAGGCTTTTAATAAATCTTCAAATAACCTTTGCCAGCTCGAATAAACGGCGACAAGGTCCGACGATCGCCGATCTCCAAAGACCCGGGGACTGACAAACGGCATACAATGTAGGCAGACGGAGAATCGCGCACGAATGAAAGTTTAAACTTTTAGATTTTTCAATATATGTACCTTTATAAAATTTTGACGATTGAATTGATAGGATCTTCCTGATGAAAATAAGTTCCAGTTCGAGTGTAATCGAATAATTTTCATTGACACGAAATGTTAAGATAAAAATTACGATCTTATTGAAGATAGTCCAATTGTGTCGTGTTTGGACTCATTTTCATCAGGATAAACTCTACAACTTATTCGTATTAACAATATTATTCTGATTAAAAATATAAAAACTTAAATTGCCAATAATGCTCGATTCTCCATCTGCTTACATTGTAGGCTGTTGGGCGATCGCTGGACTTTATAGTTCCGAGCTCGAAGAGTCGTGAGATATCGGTGTGAAACAACTACTAAGCCAATTGCAAAACTTCTTTATTTTCCATTATTTTTTTATGGAACTTGCACCGACTAATTCCTGGCATTCTTCTGATTAAAATGACACTAAACAAGGTATAAATTGGACTGTGTCTAGTATTTTTATCCGTAGATTTATCCGAAGGCTTCGAATAAATTTTCGGATAACTTTTTCCAGCTCGACGAATAAATGGCGACGACGCCCGATGACACCCGATGAGCGCCGAACGTCGAAGACCCAGAGTCCGCCCAACAGCCTACAATGTAAACAGATGGAGAATCGAGCATTGTTAGCAATTTAAGCTTTTATATTTTTAATCAGAATGGTTTTGTTAATATGAATACGTTGTAGAGCTTATCCCGATGAAAATGAGTCCAAACACGACATCATTTGGATTATCTTCAATAAGATCGTAATTTTTATCGTAACATTTCGTATCAATGAAAATTGTTCGATTACACTCGAACTGGAACTTATTTTCAACAGGAAAATCCTATCAATTCAATCGTCACAATTTTATAAAGGTACATATATTGAAAAATCTAAAAGTTTAAATTTTCATTCGTGCGCGATTCTCCATCTGTTTACATTGTATGCTGTTTGTCAGTCTCCTGGGTCTTTGAAGTTCGGCGCTTGTCGGTCCTCGTCGCCGTTTATTCGGGCTGGCAAAAGTTATTCGAAGATTCATTCGAAGCCGCTTTGAATAAATCTAATTTTTTATAAATCCGCTTCGAATAAAAAAACTCTTTATTCTTCGGATAAATTTTCGTCGAATAAAATTATTTGTTCGATACTCGTCGACTAAGATACTTTTTTTATTCGAACCTTCGAATGAAAGTATCTTGAGGCTACAGTTAAATGGGGAAAAATCAAAGGTGATGAGGTGCAGGAGAGGGGGGGGGGGAGGTGGAAGAAGGTGACGTGGTGGTGGAAGGGTAAGAGGTTGGAGGAGGTGCGGCATTACAAATACTTAGGGTATATAATAAGGAGGGACGGAGGGCAGGAGGATCAGGTGGCGGATAGAGTAAGAAAGGGGGCGGCGGTAATGAGGCAAGTGTGGGGAATAGGGAAGAGAAGGTTTGGGAAGGATTGGGGAAGAAGGTTGTGGTTATTCGATAGATTGGTGTGGTCAGTGGTAAGCTATGGAGTGGAGATATGGGGGTGGAAGGAGAGGGAGGGTATAGAAAGGTTGCAGGAGAGATTCCTGAGGTGGGTGCTGGGGGTGGAGAGGTGTACGCCAGGCTACATGGTAAGGGAGGAGTTACAGAGGGAGCTTTTGAGGGGTAGGGCGGGGTTGAGAGCGTGGGGTTATGAGAAGAAACTGAGGGAGGGTAAAGGAGGGGAGATCGCGAGGTGGTGCATAGAAGAGATGGGCGGAAAGGATAGAAGAGGGGCAATAGCGGAAGGATGGGAGAAGGAGAGAAGGGACTTTTTTGAGGAGAGGGGTTGGAATAGGGAGGAGGTAGGTGTAATAATGGAGGAGGGGAGGGAGGGGCTGAGTGGGGAAATAGTTAAAAGGGAGAAGGAAAGACAGAGGGGGGAAAGGTGGGATAGGATAAGGATTTCGAAATATAATAAGTGGTACAGGATGGTGAAGGGAGAGGGGCTGCCGGGGTATTTGAAGAAGGGTTGGGGGGAAAGTAGATGGCAGAGGGTGGCGAGGTTTAGGTTGGGGAATGGGGTGAGGGAAGGGAAGTATTGGTTGGGGGAGGAGGAGAGGGAGTGTAGAATGTGTGGATGGAAGGAGGAGACGTGGGAGCATATATGGGAGGAATGTATGAGAGTGGATGAGGAAAAGGGATGGCAGGAGAGAATGAAGGAGGTTTTGAATGATGACGGGGGAGGAGAGGTTTGGATGAGGAAAGTGGAGGAATGGAGAGGAGGGGTGAGTGGAAGAGTGGAGTGATTGGGGTGCGAACGGAAAAGGGGGTCCGAGGGTGAGGGAAGAGGGGGGAGGGGAATATGTGTGTAGGGGGAAGAGGAGGCATGGGAGGGAGGAGGCAAATAATCACGGCGTAGCCATGTGATCCCGGATCGCTGTACTATTTTGTTTTGTTTTGTTTTATTGGAGTTTATTTTTATTTTATAATTTATTTTATTTTATTTTACTGCTATTGAATTTTATGGTATTTTATTTCATGTTTTTCTTATGTTATTTTATTGTATTTGATTTTATTTTGGTTTGTTTGTATTGCGTTAATTTTATATATATTTTAAGTTAAGTTAAGAAAGCGTATCTCTCTCTTTGCGTAGTGCGGTTAAGTTAGATGTAAGATAGGTTAAGGTAGTGGTAAGAGTAGCGGGAGATTAGGAAATGGATTGTAACCCTGAGGGGAATCAATAAAGAATTGAATTGAATTGAAATTGAATGAAAGTATCTTTTGTTCGAATCATTATTTAAATAATTTGTTATCTAAATAGTGCCCAACTCTGTCTGGAGGTAACGCATTCGATTCCCGGTTCGGCGAGACGCACATTTTGTTATAACTTTTGAACTAAAAAAGATATCAGTGAGATTTAGACTAAAAAAATGTTTAAAAGTCGGATTTAATGGTGTACACTGAAATATATTTTGTATTTTTAAATCATTCTTTTTTCTTTTTTAAATTTAATTACCCTTAAAAAATGTACAAAACTGCTTACTATAAATATTGTTCTATCTTTTTTCAATCCTAAACCATGAAATTGATTAAAATATATATGCTACAAATGAAAAGCAATTAAATAGTCAAATGAAATTAGTAATATCAGCGTCGTATTTTTTTAAATTAAATTTAAACTACGATCTTACTTTTGACTAATATTGAACTAATTTAATTTCTTATTATTAATAATAAATAATAATAATCTAATAATAATATTAGAGACAAAGACTGATGTAGTAGAGAGAAACAAGAAAAAAGTGTTTAATGGTAAAAAATTATTATTATTATTATTATTACAGCTGTTATTACATTATGTCTCCTTCGATGCACTCGCGCAACAGGCGTAACGTAATTAAAAGGGAACAACATTCTTTTGTTTCATTCATCATTTCTAGAGTCCCCGACGTGAGATTTAAAATTCTAACAGCGCAACACCGCCGTTGTAGAATATCGGTTCCACAATATTAGTTCTGGCTGATACGGTAGGATGTGATATGGAATGATAAGGGGGTTCTAGATGGTTCTAGACAGTTCTAGATGGTTCTAGAGCCTCCCGAGCGTGAAACAGAAAAATACATTAGGTGATTAGTCTACTCCTATACCTCGTCCGTGATGATAGGTCTGGACCATCCTTATAACTCAGCTGTACTTATATACGCACATTATTATTGGCAAATCAGACGAATTTTTAAATTATTAACCCTTTAATCGTAGATCGTACACAAGTCACATTTGTTTACATTATACTCACTGTTTTTTGAAAATAATATAATTAAATTTTAAATATTTTGTTGCCTTGGACTGAGCTATGCAATTTTTATTTTTACTATAGCTACATATAATCCAAATGTGAATTGCTTTTATTATCCACAACGGTTGTTATGTGAATATTGTGAAGCTAAGTTCTAATAATTTGAATTTAGAGCACGAAGCAGTTAAAATGTTAACAAGTAAAAAACGAAGCATTTGTTTATTACAAACAAACGTCCTATATATTAACAATAAATGAAACAAAACACGAGTAATGTTTTTTTAACTTTAATCATAACTTATTTCAAGTAATACACATAATTAAATGATACATCATTTTTTATTTCAACGTATAAATTATATATTGTTTTCAGGATTATGATTAATTCTTCAGATTAATTTCATAAAGGAATCATAAATGGAATTCAATGATCACATCTACAATATGTTTTCTTTCTTTTCTTTTTCTATATCATTATCATTACATTATTCGTTTTACTACCATAATAAAATACTTACGGTTGCAAATATTTATTTTTCGTTTCCTCTATAAATTTTCTTGCTTTTCTATCAAATTCCAGTTTGTTAAACTTATATTCTTCTGCTATATCTGCCATTAAAGGATCATCAGGATTTGGATTTCCTAGAAGACACTGTACAGCATCCAAAAGATTTTTCAAGCCAATAGTAGGTTTCCAACTACCTTTGGGTGGCATATTTAATAAATCCAAACAGATACGACCTTTGTTATCAATGTTTGGATGATACACAGGCGTTTTAAAAGTAATTCGTGGAGGTACAAATGGATATTCATCAGGTATATTGATTTTTAATTCAAAAATAGTTCCACTATATGGACTGTCACAAGGTCCAACAATTGTTGCAATAAGTTGTTCTAAGTTATCTGATTTTGGATAACAGCATATTCCTTCTACAGGATCTTTTGTGAGTCGTTCAAGTTCACGTTTTAATCTAAGAGATTTTTGCATTGTTGTTATATACCTTTAATAGAAGCAATTTTTGTTTTATTAAAATTTATATGATAAAAGTAAACATGACATATTACAAGAATGAATAAAAATCTCACTATTTTCATATGAATAAGAAAATTCTAACAACTAGTTAATTTAATAAACATTTACAAAACTAAAATATTTTATGTTTTAGAACAAGATTTCGGTTTTTAGGATTAAAAATGTATTTTACGAATAAAACAGGTTTTATTTACAACGATATCTTATATCGTTTGATCTATCCGCTTAGTATATATATATTTACACTGTTACTCACCTCTTCTAAACTAACTTAAAATACGGATTTATGTATTGATTAATGGTTTTATCAATGCCACAATTTTTTATTCAATAATTGTACTATATATGTTTTGTGAATACAAATGTAAAATTCACGTTTACTTGAAAAGAAATGATAACGGTTCAAATAATTGTCGACCTTTACTTTGTTTACCTGAAAAACTTGCTGAAAAGAGAATTCTTCTTAATTTATATATTAAAATATGTGATATGTTATCACAGTCGTGTTAATATGACATTGTACGAAAATAAACTGACATTTTACTGCATTTAAATAATATAGTTAGTTTTAATATTTTGAAATAGTATTTATTTAATTAAACCTATATATGTGTGTATGTATAACACAGAGGTTACACTTCGTCCGTAGTAGGGTAAGTCTTAGACCACATAAACCTATAGATACGACACAGATACTTTAGCCACAGACGAGGTATAGTATAGACCTATCATCCAATGCATTTTCGTGGCAAACTTTTTTGGGGTCACGAACCACACGTAACCAGTTACGTGACCCCACAAAAGTTGGCCACGAAAATGCATTGGATGATAGGTCTATCCTATAACTCGTCTGTGTCTATACTCTATGCCATGCTACTTTCCCTTTCCATACTCCTCACCCAGCGTGCCTTCGCGGTGAGGGAACCACGCGAAATACAAAAGCAAGTTTCTTTAATCATAGTAAATTTGCATTTACAAATAGAAAATGACGCGATGAAAGAAAATTAAAAAATTTACAACATGGTGTTGAGAGGGTCGCTAAAATGATAAGTGAACTTGTTCAAAATAAAAAAACAACTTTTCCGTCAATTTTTTGAAGAATTTGTTGTGAATAATCATCCCGTAAATTTCTTCTACCTGTTACCTGCATAATGCATACTTGTTCTAAGTAACAGAACTATTCTTATACAGTATACAGGCTTTCCTTAATTAACGTCTTCGGTATTTGTGCCTGTAGCGTCCTTCTTTTATCCCTCCCAATTTATCGCGCATCCAACAGTATTTCTCTTCGTCTTCGACCACAAGACATCGTAAATCGCCAGCTAATACGAAATAGTGTCCACTACTTCATAACATCTCACTGTGTTCTCCCAATTATGTGACGTTAACAATGGAATTGTATCATAGTAATGTTGTTGTACAACATTGTTGTGGACGCCCTCTAGCACAAAAATCGTGTAACTATCTATTCCCTCAGTAAATATCACTGAACAGGTCACTTCGTTTTATCAACGGAAAGGTATTTGCACGTCAATTTGTAAATCAATAGTTCGCAAATATAAGTAGTGTACTGGATATGTATATTATATTAAAACCATAATACTATCGAAAAAATGAATTATAAAAATTAGTGATTCTAAGAAATGCGTGGCTAGCCGTTTATTTCGATTTCTATGGAATTCATTTTGGCCATTA
The DNA here is from genome assembly GCA_913789895.3 of Seladonia tumulorum. Classification (NCBI taxonomy): domain Eukaryota; kingdom Metazoa; phylum Arthropoda; class Insecta; order Hymenoptera; family Halictidae; genus Seladonia; species Seladonia tumulorum. The sequence continues at coordinate 21,661,715 of OU565273.1, forward strand.
AGGAAACTCCGGAAGTGAAGTAACGAAAGAAGAAAGTCGCCATTTTGTGTTCGTCAAGAAGGATAAAGACTCTGTGAATGACGGTTGGACCGAGCTGAGTAGCGTACGTTTAATTATCGTTCCTTTGTTTTTTCTTCCATCATTCGTTCGGCTGTGCCGTGTTAAACAGCGTTGATGATTGGGATTCCGCGTGACGATCGACATAAGATCACGGTTAAAATCCGCAACAATATGAAAAGGAGCTCTAGTCGAGACACTCCACCTCCGCGCGTCAAACGGAGCAGATCCTCCATGGGACGGTATGCCTTTTTTCATTATTTATCAACATTTATTCGTTTAGAATGCAGTATCAGTTGTATGCCGTACTCTCTTATTCTTTATTTTTATTACAATTTATATGGTTATAATAATGATCAAATATAAAATGGTAAGCATGTACACTTGGTAAACTATTATCAAATAAATATTTTTTCATACATTATAATCAGTAATTTTTATTAGAATTTATTTTATGTATTTACAGATACGACGATTCTAGCGATGAAAGAATAACACCTGAAAGAATCCGTCGTCGTAGTAGAGGAGCTAGAAGTCCAAGTCCTCCAACACGTGCCTCGTCTCATGCTCGCTACGTTGAATCTAGTTCCCATAGAGATGATTATTTAAGAGCACCTAGAGAATTACCTCCAGAGCGTCCTTATAGTTACAAAGTACTTTGCATCAGTTCGATTCATCCAAAAGCAAGCGACGAAGTGATTAAAGATACTCTGTACAGAGAATACAAGAAATTTGGCGATTTTTCTATTAGGATTTCTCACGAATTAGATGAACGTGTTGCATACGTTTGTTTTCGGAGTTCGGAAGATGCTAGAGATGCAAAACATGCGAAACCAAGGATTATTATGTATGACAAAGTGGCTCTTGTCGAACCAGTTTATGAGAGACCTGACACTTATCGTCGTCCAAGGTCAATTACACCACCTGACTATGAAAGATATTATGCGAGAAGTCCTGGTCCAACGGATAGACATAGACCATTAGAAAGATATGAAAGAGTTTATGGACCTCCAGTTGGACTGCCTCCACCACACAGAGAAATGAGACGTGAAACAATTCCCCCACCTCATCATGACTTTGTTAGACCACCGATTCATCATGGTCCGCCTCATGTTCATCCTGGTCCACCGCATCATTATGGACCTCCAAGACATATGATGATACGTCATCCAGTTCATGGATTCGAGCGTGTGGAAAATAAGAAAGACAAATTTCCCAACTATTTACATCATGTTTCACCAGAAGATGATCCATTAGCAACAAGGACTTTATTTGCAGGAAATTTGGAAATCAATATCACAGAAGAGGAATTAAGGAGAATTTTTAGTAAATATGGGATCGTGGATGATATTGATATTAAGAGGCCCCCGCCAGGAACAGGAAATGCTTATGCTTTTGTCAGATTTCAAACTTTAGACATGGCACACAGATGTAAAGTAGAACTATCTGGACAATACATTGGAAAATTCCAATGCAAAATTGGTTATGGAAAAGCTACGCCTACTACAAGAATTTGGGTTGGTGGTTTAGGACCATGGACCTCTGTACCACAATTGGAAAGAGAATTTGATCGATTTGGGGCAATAAAGAAAATTGATTACATAAAAGGAGACAGCAATGCTTACATTTTGTATGATTCTATTGATGCAGCTCAAGCTGCTGTGAAAGAAATGAGGGGTTTTCCTTTAGGTGGCCCAGATAGAAGATTGAGAGTAGATTTTGCAGATGTGACACCGGGATTTGGATTCAAACCAAGACCATATCCAGAAGAAAGTGGAGAATTCAGACCAAGACCAGTGGATTATGACTCTTCTTACGATCCTTATGGACCAGATAGTGACTTCGGCTATGGATCAAGAGGGCTCAGAGGTAGAGGATCTGCTCCATGGCACGAGAGGAGAGGTACAGGAAGAGGCGGTTATCGCGGAACTTATCCAGAAAGCTATGTGCGAGACGAAGCTGATTGGTCCAGTCGCAGACCACCCCCAGAGTTAGAATATGAAGCTCCAAGAAGTTTACGTCGGTCTCTGTCAAGAGAACCCGGTGTAGATAGGTCAAGATCACGATCTCCTCGTAGAAGGCAAATTGACTCAGATTCCGATTCAGAGAATACTCGTACTGGAATGCTCTCTACTTCTCGGACACTGCCTGAAGTTGCTAGGAAATCAATAGCAGTATGGCAGGGAGCACTAATTTTAAAAAATTCTCTATTTCCAGCCAAATTTCATTTAACTGATGGTGACACAGAAATAATCGAATCTTTAATGAAAGACGAAGATGGAAAACACATGCTAAGAATCACACAAAGATTGCGTTTAGATCAACCAAAATTAGATGATGTCTCGAAAAGAATTCAAACTTCCAGTTCACATGCTATTTTCCTAGGACTGGCTGGTTCAAGTACAGTTATTTCTACAGATGATGCTAATGTACAGACAAGACCACTACGCAACTTGGTGTCATACTTGAAACAAAAAGAGGCAGCAGGAGTTATTTCATTGCTTAATAAAGACACAGAGGGGACTGGAGTTCTTTATGCATTTCCACCCTGTGCATTTTCTACAGAACTATTGAAAAGAACCTGTCCGAGCCTCAGTGAAGAAGGACTCAAGGAGGATCATCTGGTAATCGTCGTTGTTAAAGGGGGTAGCGCCTAAGGTTTCTTCATGGTTAAGGTTTAGATTTAAATATATATATATATATATATACCTGTGAATGCGTATACGCGTGTGTGTACAAGTGTCTGTTTTGTATATATTAACTAAAGTGTTTAGTACCATCACTTTACATACATTATTCGCAAGTTTTGAAAAATGCTTCACATGGAATATAAATATTAGATATTTATTAGCTTCAGAACATATTTACAAATATGGGTATAATTTTGTACATGATACTTTTCTTGTTCAAATTATTTCTTTGGACAATGATGGTTAAAATTTATGCATTCGGTATAACAAAGTTTAATTGCTTAAATGCTATATTTATTACATAAAAGAGCTATAAGTGACGAAAAATGGAAAAACCATGCAAAGATAAAGCAGAGTTTAAATGCAAAATTGAAAAGAATTGTTTGATCTGAGGTGCGTGTAATATTCTACATTCAAATGATAAGAATTACAAATTTAAAATGCATGGTTTTAGAATTTTTTGAAAATTTAATTTTATGTGAAGAATTTGTCAAAATTGCAAGTAAGTAAGTAGAAGATGAGTAGATACACGAGTCTATATATGCATCGGAATCATAAAATTTGTCTGAATCTGAATTGCTGAAAAAACGTTTCATTACTAAGTGAACTAATGGGAAAAATTCAATGTAGAACATTTTCCTAATTGTTTATCATCAGTTTTGATGAACATTTGTTGATAAACCTCTTTTGATCTTTGTATACACATACTTAATTTCTTTGAATATGTCAACAACAAGAAACTAGTAGAAAGCAATTCAGTATTCATTAAGTTTTGAGAAAATAATAAATTAAGTTGACCTAATAATCACAGATAACTCATAAGAATCTTAGATTAAATTGTACTATAATTATGCACTCTGATGAGTGTATATACAGTTCTTTCATATATTCAATTCGAACTCTTTGAAGAATATTTTCTTTCTAAACATCATCCTTGTCTTTTTTTAAATGTTTTATATTGAACTAAAAATCTTAACCATATTAGAATAAAAGTAAAATATGAAAGATCTGCTTAGAGTATATTTGATACAGTAATTAAGTCTAATTGTAAAACTGCATTTTATGATTATGTAGAATTATCTGTGTGATATATACATATAATACTTACATAAGTGACATGTGCGGACGTGTTCTAAAAAGTGAACTGAAGAAAGTGATTGGACAGAATTCTAAATGGCTCTCTGTGCTTTTCTCCCAGTGAAAAGGGACAGAATCGTTTCGTTTGAAAGGACAGTGTTTGGTGGTAAATACTTGAAATGCATAAAAGCAAAAAAAAAGTAGAACGTGTACAGTGAAATGTAAAAAAATCTGAGTGTTTGTGCTTGGCAACCAACATTGTGACGCTCTTTTAAAATATTATTTTAAAAGTGCGTTACAGTATGGCGCAATTGAAGGTGCAGTGGTTTAATCACGCAATAGTGTTGGAACAACAAATAGATGACTATTACGCTGAGTTTAATGCGTTCATTATTCTTAGTTCACCTACCAAAGTTTCAGTGACACCAGATGAAAATAATGATTCTAACATTAGATACGTAAATGATTTTTAACTGGAAGATCCTTGATTATTTTAGTGGCATCGCAGGATTTTCAATTTGTTCAATAGAAAATGGAAATTTGCCAGGAAGAAATATTACGGTTGATTTCAGTGGTATCGAGAAAAAAGAAAATGATTGTTACATAGAGAAGTTTAATTATATTGCCATAAAATGCATGTTGTGACTTGGCAATCAGTCGCATGGGTTTTGAACACAAGTTTTCTTGTGAAGTTGACCGTGAATTTGGTGGTGTGGTTTTCCTTGTTTTTTTTTTCAAGAAGATTCTTCCCATCTCACTTAGATCAATTGTGCAATTAGTGTTCTTTGTGGTCTGTGGCCTTCTCTGGTTTTTTAATTCTTAAGAAGTAACAATTTAAAATATTTTAAATGAAAAAAAAACAGTAGCATTTTCAAATTTCATACTCTACAGAAACAGTTGTGACAAATTTAAAAGTGAAGAATTGTCGGTGCTGCTTGAAAGTGTTTCATTTTAATTTGAAAATTTTTTAAATAATTAAAATTTAGAAAAAGAAAGATTTGTTTCAGAGTCACCGCAACGAAAGGGTTTGGATACAAGAAATCATCTACTGTCCACTGTATTTTATGCTTCATACAAATAAATCGAAAAGATTGGCAAATATTTCAAAGCTCAATTTTTTAATACTGCAAGGATATGTAAAATAAAGCACACATATTAATCCTTTGTTTATTTTCTTAAAAAATTTATTGACAGTACCATCCAACAATGGAGATAAAAATGAACAGTATTTTAACGCAATTGGTAAATTAAATATTTTAAACACTATTTTCAATTAGTAAATTCGATAAATATATATTTTATAAAATATTCCTATTTCCACTGTAGATGGTACATTTACTTGTAATACTCGGTTCCCTACATCTAAAACATAAAAATAAAATAATTAAATATTCGTAAAAATTAGAATTGTTTGAATATTTCAAATGATTTATTCCAAGTTTATTTGGTAAAAATTACACAATCAAAGTGAACTATAAAATATTACAAATTCCTTTTTACATGCAAAATTTGCACATGGAAGTACGAGGTTACCTTTGTCCTTACGTCTAATAAACAAGAAGCCAACTTTAATATTCTCAACTGAAAAATATTCTATTATTACTTACTATTTCAAACAATGTAACAAAAAGGAACAAAAGATAACTACCTTTCTTACAAATACATTAAGTATATAAATTTAGAATGAATATAATTTTATTTTTTGCATCTTTTGCTATATATGAACAATATAGTAAAATAATATATAAATTTATAAAATAATATAAAAAATGATTTATACACATTGATGCAGTTTTATATTTATTAGTAAATTATTAAAACTTAATGAAGATCTAATAAACTTATCTATGTATACATCAACTTTTATCATTTCTTTCAAATGTATAAATTATATACATTATTGTTATTATAGTTGACGTATATTCATGTGTACATCAATGTTTACAAATTTGAAATAACATAAATTAAAAATTCGCAGTTTACCTAGCATATAACCTTCAAATTATAGGTTAATAAATGCATAATATCAAGGAATGATAGAAAATTCACTCACAATTTTGTATTAAACAGTATTATAAATGTAAATTAGATATATTTAAGCTTAGGAGCAAAGTAACATTCAAATTCAATTTAGCTGGTTAATTTATTCTACGAAACTGCTTTATCGATAATACTTATAAGATGTGAGAAATGGTATCGAATACTTATATAAATTTTAATTGAATAGGCATAAATTTTTATAATTCACAAGAAGTAAAATATATAACTTAATAAACAAAAAATTAGTAACACTTACAAATAATACATTTTAATGACAGTTTGGGTCACTTTCATTTTTCATATTAAAACCTCTAGATTGTTATTATGAAATGCAATTTTAAATGTCTGTAAAGATTCGTGTGAATTTTACATTGGTCATATTTATTGAAACGAATTGAAAAAACTTACAAAAAAAGTACGTAAAATTTGTTGAAGATTAAAAATCTTTCATTTTATAAATTTTTCTTGTAATCCGAAATTACAATTCTAATGACTGTTTTTTAATACTAATTTACGTTGCAAACTCCTTTTTATATTACAGTTTATGAAACGACCGCTCAAAATAAACATATTAAATTTTAAGCAAAGCAACGGTAATGTACCTCAAAAATTATTATACTTTCAAATGCCTTAAATATAATAAACCACATGTAAAGGAACATATAAAAATTAATAGTAATGTATGTGATGCAAAGTATATTTTTAGTGCACACTCTAAATTCTCTTAATTTATAATGTATATTTTTGGATCATGCATTTCAAATATTTTTTTATCATTTTGTATTGTATGTGTAAAATTTCTCATGTTTGAGGAAAACATATTTTTTTACGGTAATAATTAAAAAAAGTGAATATCTATATCTCTTTCTATTAATGGAAATGCACTAAAATAGTATCTAATTTCTTCAATGAAGTAATACATAAATATTACAGCATTAAAAAGCCTTGATTTGTGGTTTTCTAAACAAAACGAATTAAAATATGATATAGTTAACTACACTGTAAGAGTAACCAAATACTGATCAACATTGTGCACGATTTGAACAATTAAAAAATAGTGTTTGCATGATTCGGTGGTATGAAGTGGATAACGTACATATATATATATATATATATATATATATGCTTATGCGCAGGCGTTTATTTTCACGTGTTTACGCGCGCGCATTTAACTGTTATTGTTTAAGGTTTACGATTCAGGAAAAGTACCTAAATAAATATCAACATTACTCTTTCTCTTATTACTTAGAAAATACAGTTATGGCATCGCATTACGGCTGAATAGCTATCAAAATTAGAGTCCCTTTTGGCATTTTTATTTTAATTGCGATCATTATAGGGCTCCCAGTTATGAAAGGAAGCTTATTTTTTCCAGTCTTTCTTAATTTCAAACGACCAGTCCCACTTTAGATGTTCATGCTTGTCATCATCAGTAAACAAGGAGCTTACACTATAGGCACCACGCGCCATTACTCCAGCTGGTGCATCCTCCGCTGGGGTTGTATATGATTGCACTTCTGTTTTTGGTGGGTAAGAACCAACCATATGCATCATCTTATCCACTGAAATGTAACGTAAGAACTGTTGATAAACTTGGTAATCAATAATTAATTTTAATATGTAAGTATTGAACTTTAAAATTACCTGTGACACCTAGCAAGGAAAACATTAAACAAAAATCAAATATAGGTTTAATTTAACGTTTCTGTTAATTGTAACTTATAGTTTTAAGTTAATTACAAAATATTTATCATATAATTATTGTTTAACCACTTTTACGACTTACCGGGTACTCCAAGCCGATATGTCTTTTGAACATATTTTAAACCGTGTACAATTTCACGCTGCACAATAAAGTCAATCCTTATTTTATAACTAATGCCTTCTTTTATTACAAATGTTTGTTTCGTCAATTGAGACAGGTCACCCGTTAAATCCAATTCCATATCTGGTCGGTCAGCTACACATAGTGCTAATTTTTTTACTATTACCTTCCTTGGATCATTAGGTTCTATAAAAATTTGATTTAAAAAATGTATAATATCTTTTGTTTGCATATTACCTTTCAATTAGTTATACTTAAGTAACTAATAACTTGCATACCTACAACGACACCACCAGACTTTGCTTCTCCTAGAAGTGTTTCTTTGTATTTACGTAAACTTTCGTCTTCTTTGTCTGTTTCTAAAATCTGTTCAATGGTTTTCTCTGGTGGGGGTTTGTAATTAGATTCTACTTCCAATTCCTCTTCCACAGAGTCTATATGATCTGCATTTGACTCTGACATCTTTGCTATAATAAAATTATTGTTACATTTCTATATTTTTGTATTATATATTACAATATATATTACATATTACAACATATTTTCAATTGTATGGTACTAAAAATAAATATTGCAAATGTATTCTAATCAATAAGGATTTTATAAATTTCGATACAATTACATATACGTATGTATACATATCATACATGAACACGCATAAACACGAGCGCGCACACACGCACACACAAAGCATGTATACAGTGTTATACACTGTGTTTCTATAGAAGAATATTTTTAGAAATATTAAATTATAAAAAAAAGATAGTAATGCATATTATCGGTATAATTGTTGTACACTTTTATGACATAAAGTAATCGAAAAAATATCAAAATATTAATCAATTATGAAAAGAAAGGGCCAGAAATTTCGAAGCAGGAAAATGACAGGCAAATAAAAAATGTCTGGATTAAAGTGCAAAACAGTTAACAAATAATCCACAGAAAATAACACAATTTCGAAAGAAACTAAATGTTTGAATAGTAAACTTACCTTAATTATAAAGTAGGATGACAAAGATTAAAGAACGAAAACTTATGCAAAATTATTAGCAATCTCTTAATCCTGTTTGCCACCCCTCTGTGATTCGCTTCTCAAAGCGGAAGACATGGACAATATGGCGGCATCAAAAGGGCGGGTACTTCCTGTTCTGATAGTCATTCAAGGTTAATTTACTTTTTAGGTTGTTTCTTAAATTATTTTTTGTTACAAACATGTAATTCGTTTTTTATTTAACGTTGTAATGACTTTTAACTTAGATAACTTCATTCTCACATAGTTTTCTTTATTCTATGCGTCACATTTAGATTTCGTCGAATTGTGTATTTATTGAAAACGCGATTTATTTCCCGCGTTTTATTGCAATTGTATCAAATCTGTATCCATACCATATACATACACATCCATAAATATATATAGAGATTGATGTATATGTAAACAATTTAATATTTTGTTTTTTCTTCTTCAATATAAGTTAATCCTACACTTTCATTCGAAATTATAATCCTTCCATATTACATATAATTTTAAGTTATGCATGACGTCATTTGTTAGCTGTAATATGTATGATTACTTACAAATTATGAAATCTCTGACGTGATGTTACAATACTTTGTTTACAACCGTTGAAACATTACAGATCATAGAAAATAGTGTTTGTCATAATTATATATTTATTTAGGATAAATTATAATTAATAGATGAAAAACGAAGTTGTACATACATTAAAACACAAATATATGAGAATTTCTTCTAAAATTATTGTATGTATGTATATATTACTTGTTATTGGACATATTATGTAGACTCAAATCATTTCTTAAAATATATTGACAGTGTTCTAAAAGTATTTTTGTACCCTTTTGATTTCGAAAATTTGTTTTGCAGTTTTGAAGCTTTTGATACAGTAGTTCTGGATGCACTTTTGCCAACTCCTTTAAGCCATCTGAAAATATGTGTAAATACAACAGATTAGCATGAGCAGTAATTTCATTGTAATAATAGTACAATATATATAATTACCTAACATATAGTCTTGAAATTCATTTTCTGGATCGTCTAAATATATTATAGTTGTAGTATATAGAGTATCTATGTGAGCTTTATTGAAATGCAGATTATAAGTTGCAGGTATAAAACTCCAGACTTTTACTAAAGCTTCTAAAGATGCTGATCTAATATTGTCACATCCATCATCTAGTCTTTTCAAAAGTATAGGATACAGTTTGTGTATAAATTCTTCGGTGATGTTACAAAATCTTTTTCTGATGCACACTATCAAGTATATAGCCCTTACAGAGTATAGTCTACTCTTTTTAGAATTTTCATCTGCTAGACTAATTAGAGCAGGAATTATTTTATCTAATACCAAAGGAATATCTTCTTCTGAAAAACATTCATTTGTCTCTATTAAAGAGTCTGTTTTATACTTCTCCAGAAAAGCACACAAACAGCATACTGCTGCAGTGCGTATAGCTTCAGCAGCTCTTCCTGCGCTCCAAATTAATCCAGGAAATATACAGTTTTCCAAAAATTGATATGAGAATTTTAGATCTATAATTGCATGTAAACACCCTTGATTAAAGTATTCTGATAACAAAATGAAGTGTTTCAATCTCAGTTCAGGATCAGCATCATTTGTCATAGTTTGTTCCAAAATTGGTAACATAATACTCATATTAAAATTGAGTACTGTTTTAACATAACTCAAACATGCGCAAAAGATTTGAGATTCAGGATTGTAGATTGACCATGACTTACAATTGGAAAATAGCGAACTAAACTCTTTAATATATTCGCAGTAGAGATTTTCTATATTGCCAAAGTTATTGATGTGTGCAATATTATTTAAAAACTCTGCAGCTTTTATTTTAACTGCATGTTCTTTTGCCATTGATAGAACTGTGAATATTACTATGAACAAATCCTTTGATATAATTTTGCAATCCTATAAATTTTTAATTACATTGAAATTTATAAATGGTAAAGAATTTCAAATATATACAAACTGATAAAAGAAGCAAACCTCCTTGCATACTGAAATTAAGGAATGACAACAAGAAAGTACTTGTTGTTGGTATGCTGTTTTTTTACTTTGGCAAATATGTGACTGCTGCAAGAATTTCCCAAGTTTTTCTAATGATGGAAGAAGTGTAAAACGTTCACTACTCCTGAGAATTGCAGAAAATACTTTCAATTGACCAACTGAAGGAGTTTCTTCAAGTGTGGGAACTATTAAACGATAATAGATTTTAGGATGCACAAAATATCCTAAATATTCTGCTGCTCTCTCCACGTTTTCTACAACTCTAATATCTTCATCATTGCAGGCTCTGTCGAACAATTTATATGTTTAGAATAAATATAATTGCAGATTATGCTTGTTCAATAATTTGTAATTCAAAATTATACATTTACCGATACATAGATGGTAAAAGTTTTTCAATGTGTTGTGTAACATCTTCTTCTATATTTAAAATAAATACACAAAGTAACTGTGCAGATCTCACTCTTATATCGGCCATCCAATCTCCTAATTCTAAATTAATTCCACTAATTAATTTGCTGAAAGTTTGCTGTGCTATTATACGACATCCTAAATTTGGTCGGACAACTATAGAAGGTTGAAAGTGGTTTAAATAAGTAATATCACACATGTAAAATAACCATAATACTCAACATACTATTAGGGTAATGGTGAGGTGCCTCGGTAAGAAAATCTATTTTATCTTTAAGCTTTTCGTCATTCTGATTTTCTGTTATATATAATTCTCCTACAGCATTCCAAAGTCTTTCAGCTTTTTCTCGAATTTCTTGTAAATCATCATGAAGGCCTGTTAGAAGTAGTGGAAGAATTTTGTGCCACCAACTATACCGATCATTTAAATTTAAAAGCCAGTAACCTGCTACTTCTATTACAGCTATGGAGAATTATAATTACACTTCTTATATATTAAATACAGATAAAGTTCAAATAAAAATAGCTTAAAATAGTACAATACCAGTTCTAATAAGCCCATTTTGGTCAAATAACTTTTCAGCTAAAGGAGTGGCCACAGTTTCTACACATTTACTATTTCCATACTGAATCAAATCTCCAATTGTTTTGATGGAAGCAATTCGAACTCTATAATGTTGGTGTGAAAAGTTACCCAAAATTGGTTTTATAAACTGTTCAGAATGGGTATAAAAATGTCGTGATAAATTCCTAGCAAACTCAGATACACAAGCACAACTTTCTCTTTTAACTAGTGGATAATTATCTGATATAGTACGTAGTAATATTTTGACTAAATCATCAACGTATGATGCTAATAAATTGTTATATTTTGAAATTAATAGTTTTAATAATATGACGCATTTTAGCCGAACTTCTTCTGAATTTTCGATTAGTTCCTGGGAACCCAATCGCCTTGACAAGATTGGAAGTAAATACAAAATGTAATTATCATGAGGTGTTAAGTTAGCTAAAAATAATTGGAAAATTTCCACAGCATTGTCACGGCAAATTTCAGCAGAATCTGTTACAATTTTATGTAATGATTTGTTTACAGCATTCCACAACTCAATAATTTCACTTTCAGATTGTGGCGTTCTTAAGATTTGCAGAATTTCTTTCAAGCCTTGTGTACGACGCTTCTTTTCTTCCGATTGTAACATGACACAAATTTTTACAAATTTGTGACTTGTAGTTTCTACAGACATTCTGACAAAACGTGGTAAGTTTGTATTAGTATAAGTGGAGCAAAATTTGCGGCTGTTGTTAGGGAACTGTGTATTTCCATAGCAACAATTTCATTGATCTACTTGTCCTAACTCGAATGTTTATTATATTCAATGTCTAAATTAAAGGAAGTAAAACAATTATTCCATTTTCACGTAATTTTATATTATTATTTTACAAAGTAAAATAATATATCTATAATTTTGAAGATCTAAAAATTACTCATCTTTTTTTTAATATAAAATATAATTTTCATAATATTGTATCACTTAGTTAACATCAAACTTTTTAATCCAACTTACATATACTTATGAATATGGAAATATGTATGATAAATCTAAACATATGAATATATTCAAATAGTTTGATCGCTGACATGATTTTATGTAGACTAGCATGTTCATTAATATCTGTAAAACAATAAACAAAATTTAATAGATATGTTTCGAGTATGGTCCCCAGACATGGAAACTTGCAGTATATTTAAGATCAGTGCTGGATTAACCAATAAGCAAAGTAAGCACGTACTTAGGAGAAGGGGACATCATAGGAATTTTATATCTTTTACATAGTATTAATATAGTATTGCTAAGTGTTTATGTGCACGTGTATGCGAGTGGAAAAATGATAATCAGTAGAGAATCAGCAAAACTTTTGTTAAAACACTTTTTAGTCTATTATCGAAAATGCCTAAGAAATCGTACAGGTCCACCTCACATTGCGTCAAAATGATCCTATAGAAGGGAGCCTCAAAATCTTTTAAGTGCTTAGGGCCTCTAAAGGTCTTAATCCGGCACTGTTTAAACTCTGTTACATCATTATATTTTTTTAATCTTCCAAAGTGACATTTTTAAATAAATACGACATTGATTCCTTGTTGTGAATACGTCTGATAGCCTCGGCCAGTAAAATACTGATATCAACAGTCTTTATTTTTGGGCACTGCATTTTTTGGACATCATGGGGAACTGTGTTTGTTACAACAACCTACAAGTAGTAAATAGAAATTTAACATTTAAAGTAAATTTTGTGTTCAATTTTCTTCAACTCATAATTCAATTGTATCAAAAATGTTGATTTTTAGTGCTATCACCTCATCAATTGGAGACTCCTCTATTAATCTTGGAGCATCAGAGCTTAAAAGTCCATGTGTGGCTAAGACATAAATTTTATATGCTCCTCTTTCTTTGAGAACTTCTGCTGCAGCAACATAAGACTGAACATCATCTATCATGTCATCCTGAAATAAAAGTTAGATTACATATATTTTTCTTTTCATGAAGTTTGTTTCAATTTCCTTACCACCATGATAGCTATGCGTCCACCCACATCTCCTACAACATTAATCGGTGGTTTTTCTTTGGCAGGATGCATTGGAACACCAACTCCCACTTCCATTGTTCGTGATGCTAAAGCTGGTGGAGAATAGCGTCCATCATTCATATCTGATTCTGCTTCTCGTTGTTCTCCATGAATTACTGCTATACCCAAACGTAACCTTTCTGCATAACTGGTTGCTTTTTTAGCACTGCCAGGATTTCTGGCAACTATTACGGAATTATGATAATCTGGAATCTAATCGAATAAATTTATAACAAGGAAATACAAATGTATTGCAGTTGCACTATTTACATACAGATTCTTGAATATACTGAAGTAAAAAAGGGCTAGCACGTAAATTATCCACTGGAACATCAAAAAATCCTTGTATTTCTTTCTGATGTAGATCCATTGTAATTATATGAGTCAATCCACTCTTGCAAAGCATTTTTGCTAATAATTTTGAGACTATACAACCACGTTTACGCATTTTGCATTGCTTAGAATAAGGTAAATATGGAATAACACCAACAATATTTTTTGCTGAAGAAGTTTTACATGCATACGCCATAATCAGAAGTTCCATTATATTGTTATTTACATCCTTGGTGCCAGTCTGAATAATGTATAGGTCTTTACTACGTACAGAGTCTCCGATTTCTACCATAGTTTCACGATTTGATTTATGATATACAGAACATCCTCCGTGTTTAACACCCAATCGACTTTAAAAGAAACAGATCACATGTAATGCAATAGTGTAATATACATGAATATTCGTGGAAACTTACTTAGCGATGAGGTTTGCAAGCTCTGGATGAGAATTACCAGCAATTAGAACAATATCGGAAGATACAGGTTTGTCCATATTGTGATTGTTTCTTAAAAAGCTGGAACATCATATAATTTATAACAACTTGATACTAAACATTAATATTAAAACAATAGAATATTCTGTACAAGTACCTCGTAATTTACAAAATCGTGATAGCAAACTAAATATTCATGCTATAGTATCTATTCAAATATTTTTATATAATTCTGAAAGTAAAACTCTATTTTATTACATAGTAATATTTTTCTAACTCTACGAAGTATACATTACTAACGGTTTGATTCAAACACGCAAAGTAAAGAGCCGAATTCGATCCCAATTTTTTCCGAGTTTTGTTCACGCTGGCCTTGGACGATTTATGCTTGCGTTCTGAACAGCTGCTTAACTCAGACGTGCCAACCCTTTCTTACCAAGAAATAATTCAAGTTCATGCACTTGAATATTTTACACACACACGTTATGTATTTCTTTCACAATTTTCTACAATAGAATGTTTAATTAGTATCAATTTATTGGAGGAATTGGTTCCAACTCATTACACTTCTTCGGTTATGTATAATTACCACATACCGAGTGTGACGTCTTAATTTAATTTTTCCATTCATTAGATTATTTTCATAGATCAGTGTTACATTTACATACGTATTTTAGAAACATATGGAATATACAGTACACAGAATACGTTGAATTTAGAGCATTCAAATACATATATATTCCACGGTTATTTCCCATTATACATCAAATAAAAATAATCTTTTAAAATTTAATTATTTTTACATCATAGTTACAGAGAGGATATGAGAGTGCTCACCCTCGGGTTTTCGGCGTTCCCGTTATAGTAGTGACATCTGCTCAGCCTTAGCATGGCACAGAACCTGGGCCGTCTTTTTTGGATCAGAACCCCGGCACCGACGAGATATCACCACCGACGAGGTATAGGCACCGACGAGGTATAGGATAGACCAATCACCCAATGTATTTTTCTGTCTCACGCTCGGGGGGCTCTAGAGCCCCCTTACCATTCCGTGTCACATCCTACCGTAACGGCCAGAAGCAGTATTGTGGAACCAATATCACCGACGAGGTATAGGCAGAGAGGAATGAGAGTGCTCACGCCCGGGTTTGTAGTGTCCCCGGTATAGTGCTGCCCCCTAGTATAATTTTTAGCCTGTACTAGAACCTGCATCATCTTTTAGCCTGTACTAGAACCTGCATCATCTTTTAGCCTGTACTAGAACCTGCATCATCTTTTAGCCTGTACTAGAACCTGCATCATCTTTTAGCCTGTACTAGAACCTGCATCATCTTTTAGCCCAGAACAGAACCTGCATCATCTTTTAGCCTGGACCAGAACTTGCATCATCTTAGGCTGGATCAGAGCCTACATCATTTTTTAACATAGAAATAGCATCCACGCTGGCATTATTTGGCATCCGCAGCCAATATGTAATAGAGAAAAAATTCCGAAGATTATAAAGCACGTTTTACTCTCAAATTAATTTATATTTTAAGTAACTTTTGCAACAATTGAGGTAATAATATAAATTATAGTCATTTAATATTCATTGTGAGGCAGACCTTGAGATCATGTTCCTTTGTAAGAGAAGAAAAACCGTTCTTTGCAATAATAGATTATGTTAAATAGCATTAAATAAAACTATTCCTTCGTTGAACAACAATTTCGATCATATACATTTTCCTCAAAGCCTTCAAAAGGATTTATGAAAAGATTTCTAGACTGTGTGCAGTTTTGAATAGAACCGCTTGAGATTAATTATAACTTATGTCGGGTGGAAGCAAATGAAGGTAGTGGAGCAGTCAGCTATAGAACGACACACGAATATTTACGAGAGAATAAAAGTGGGAAATACATAGTAAGAAATCCGACGTCGCGGTGTCTTGAAAATATTGTTCCATTCTGATACGATCATGGTATGTAAGAAAAATACCGAGAGGGTGGATAACGCGATATGGTTAATTTAAATAAACGTGGGCGTATTGCAAAATACCAAGAGTCTTTATTCAAGACAACCGTACACGACGACAGTCAGGATAAGAATGTCCTGCTGTCCCAAAAATCCTAAGCCGTGAGAACGCCTTCGACAGTATGCCTCTTTGTTTATGACACCCCCAACCTAAAGGACTTTCCCTTAGGGAGGGACAACGCGCTAACAAAAACCACATGGCCTGCCTCGACCATTTGCTTATTTCGACTTTTCTAACAGGTACATCGAATTAATGATTTTTTATTTCTTCCATGACACTTTTTCCAGCGTATTTCTTTCTTTTTTCTGATTAAAACAACATGTACCACGATATGATTGCGATTATAATTTCTCGTGTAATAAGCGATTAAATTTTTGGGCATGAAAGAGGACGGCAAATGCAAAAGAAAGAGAGGCAGAGAGTGGCAGGAACTTTTCTAAGAGTGATTAATGAACAAGACAATGTGATTCCTAAATTTTTAGTTCTATTTGTAAGTAACTTCTATCAACAGATTTATGAGATTTTTCTGGTTAAAATCAAGCCAAACTCGATAGAGTTTCAATCGTATTGTCGTCATCCCGGAAGGAGAACAACTTTAGTGGTTTGATAAAAAGCCTTTATATTGAACTTGCGGACTCACTTTAGGGTAGGATAATTGTACGGAAGGAAAAGTGAAAGTTGGCAATGAAACAAGGGATGATCGCTGGCGAGGATGTCCGGTTTTCGTCTATGTCAAGGATGGACTAAAGTTTTGTAGGAAGACGGTTGTATGAGAGAACAGGCAAAAAGGAAGAGAGAAAAGAGAGTGGAAAGAACGGTTAGGTTTTACGAGCGCAAGAAACCCTGCGTTTAGAAAACTACCATCGCCGGTACAAAATCGGTCGACGATGGGTCTCGAGAGCCGTCGCGGCCACGACATTGTCGGCTGTATCGGTGTGAGACCAGAAGTCCACTACTAATCCAATTACAAAACTTCTTTATTATTAATTATTTTTTTATGAAACTTTTACCAACATATTTGTAGCATTTTTCTGATTTAAAAGATACCAAATATGATATAATTCCGATGATATTTACCTGTGTAATGAACAATAAAAGTTGCTTCCCATAACAATTACATTAACGGAAAATTAGTGTAAATGTGATCCGAATTATATCGCGTTTGGTACCATTTTAATCAGAATAATGCCACAAATATATTGGTGAAAGTCTCATAAAAAAATAATTAATAATAAAGGAGTTAAATTTTTCATTTAAAGGCCTGCGCTCACGCGAG